>JBBYHL010000001.1:10101949-10113646 GCA_038381835.1 Adansonia madagascariensis | reverse complement strand
CCCAACCCCCCCCCCCCCCCAAAAAAAAAAAAATCACTTTGTAACATTATGCCTAACGCAAGAGAAAATGAAGAGAGACGCAGAAGTCCGTGAATTTAGTTGTTTCTCGAAAAGTTGTAGACTTGGTTATAACAGAGCAAATTTATATCATTACACATTTCTCTGTTAGGAGCAAAGAGGGAGAGAGGTGAATCTGGCTTGCATTTAAGAAAAACTACCTCATTATATATGCAAGTTGATGTCAAAATTCTTGCAATGGCTAAAACCATACTCTTTAAACAGCAGATTACGGGATTGCAAAAGCAAAGCAACAGTATTCCCGCATGAATGGGGTTACAATTAGGCCAAAATCACCCTACTCTCTTTTGCTGAAACAAATGCTGTTGCATCTTATATTACATGTTGGCAAATCTTCAGCTCTGCAGATTATTCATCAACTTGGAAGCAAACGAGAACAAGTTTGGCATGTGACCTGCTGAACAACGTACTTCAATTCCCTAGACCAAATGTAAATTACGAATGCCTCATTTTTAAGTCATTTTGAAATATGATATATTCACAAAGTCATTTTAAATTAAAAGATAATGCAGCTCTTGCTTCAAGCCAATTATAACCATATAAAAATGGCGGCTTTAATAATTTAGAAATATCTAGAATTCTAGATTGAGGTTTTTATCGTGAACCTTTACCATCAATGCATAAGCATAAATCCAAATATACATGCCTACAAATAATAGACAGTATATTCGAATAGAAAAATCTATAGAACATTTCTTCTCTAAACCAATCACCAATGCACATGCATGTACACGCACAAAAGAAAGGATGAATCTGTTTTAAAACTCTACTAAACAATAAGCTTTCACCAGAAACTAGCTTCCCACTAGTGCTCTAATGAGCCTCTATTTAAGCTACACTGATTTTCCAGAGAATTGTTGAGCTCAGATTGAGCTCAACTCAAGCTTTGAATTTCTTCCTCGAACTTAAATCAATCAAAATTTAGAGTTACTAAATTTATATGGATGATTGGATTTTTCCCCAGAAAAACTCAGCCCATTCACAAACATAAACAGAACAAGCTCACTGATGTTTTACTTCAGCTTGTTTATTAAATGAGTTTTAGAATCCTCTTTGAATTCATTCATATAGCTCAATAAGAGTATAAAAAAAGCTTAAACCAAACTCATTCACTAGCTATTCACCAAATATGCTGGCTTATTACCACCCGCTTCTCAATTCTATAACCATATAACAAGTCAAATTTCTACTAAATGACAATATCGGATCTAGATAAATGGTTTAACATGCAATTTTGCTTGCTTATAAGATGAGCAACTATTAGGTATCACCTTGACAACGGACAGAACTCATATTGCTAGAAACAGCCAAAAAACTCACAAGTGGTTCCTGCATGGGATTTCGTTCTATAGATTAGGGAAAAAAAAGCAAGGCCTTCAGATTTTAATAGAGGCAGTCCATTGCAGTTATTTCCTAATTCAAATTACCAAGCAAAAGTGCTGCTTTCCAGAATCACAAAGCAACCGAATTCCTTTATCCTTGTCCAGGACAACCTTTAATAGTCTTGTTGCAAAAGAGACATTGAAGATTAGGTAAAGTGAGAATCCTTAGCCAACTATTTTATCGGAGCATGCAGTCTTTCATTTCAGCAAAGATACAAAAGGTTATCTATCACACATGTGTACATGTAAAGACAAAAGGTTCCTATGATTCATGAACTGATATCAAGTCTTATATTCAATCAGTCAATAAACTGAACCTTGTAATTTACAGGTGGATAGCATATGGCCAATGTTATGAATGATGTCTAGAAGAAGACACACCAGTAATGGTAAATCATCTCAAGAAGAGATGATATAAGATCTAGTGAATGTTGCGATTTAGCAATCCTTGAAATGATAGAAACAGATCTTTGTTATCTGTCCCAAAAATCTCTTCTGCCTTCCTCAGAGTTTCCTAAAAAAATAAATAAATAAATTTAATTAGTTCAACAAGCACAAAAACTATGAATATAGACTGCCGGAGGTCTCTGATGAAGTCAACAAGACGTTACCTCTCTGGTTTGCTTCTGAGCATTTAGCTCCTTGATGTTAGCTAAAAACGCACTGAACTGTTCATAGGAAAGGCGACTCCTAGATTACAAATATTTCGTATAAGTTTGTGAAGTGCCAGGAACTTTTAAGGTGTCATAATTGAATATATAAACAAATGCAGAGAGAGAATGAGAGAGAAAGAACTCAAACAAATGAAATTTACCTGGCTTGACGAAAGAATTCCTTTCCATCAATTCGAGGAGTCCTCACTAAACATATTTTAAAATATAGGAAAAACGAGATCAGACGAAAACAAGATAGAGCTAACTAATCATATTAAAAAAAAAATGAGTTGGTCTATCAGAATAACAGCAATTGTTGAAAACCTGGCAGTGAACGCGCACGAGGAGAGCTAGCGGCAGATGACTGCTGGCTTGATGGGTACCATGAGGACAGCATAGACCGCCCGTCATAATAAGACTTAGTCGGAGAAGTTACACTAGAGGTTCTCCGGGGAGACCCAGCAGCAGAATAACCCTTAGGGGACCCACTGGTGGATATAATTTTTGGAGTTCCAGTAGGAGTAAGCCGCGGTGTGATATATGGAGTTATAGAAAATCTTTGTCCAGCATGTCTTGAGGCTGTTGGAAAAATATCAGTTCCAAATCCATATCAAGATAAAGCTTTCAAATAAAGTTCATTTTTTCCCAAAAAATCAATCAGGTATGATTATAGATTCTTTTGCAACTTACGGCAGAGTTAGTAAGCAGAATCATTTGACTAATTTGTTAATATATTTCATAACAAGTGAAAGAATGCATTCAAGTAGTAGAACGTAGAACTTCATCTGCATGGATTCAAGAAATTTTTTCGAAAAAAAATGTATTAAAACATAGATTTATGAACTCTCCCACAATCGTGTCATAGTTCCCTTTATGCTTCCTTGAGGAGCACACAAATCACAGGACTTCATTTATTTACTTTTATAGTTTCCTAGTAGCAAAGTTGCATGCGAAGATTACACCAACTGTAAAAGTAAAGTAATTAACATAGTTCCCATTTCCCAATAGAAATATTCTCATTACCAGTAAAATGCATGTGGTGATAAAACTGCATGTCCCACTACAATCCTGACAAATCTTGACAAAAGTGCGGATGGTGGAAGAAAAAGACCAAAAAAACAGTGAAAGATGTTCTTTTTTAGGCCCAAAACAGAGAAGTACGGATGTGCTAAGAGAATGGTCCCAACAAGTGGTTCCAAGACCACGAACCAGCCTTCTAAGGGTCAGTACATAACACTTTAGAATGCGGAGGATAGACCCCATCAAAACTAGCTAGTCTAGGGTTAACTCTAGACTCTAATTCTTTCGAAAAATGTATTATGCCACTATATAATGACAAAACATTTTGTTTACTCTTGTACGGGATGGGAGCTCTATAGACTAAAGTGTAATGGCTTTCATTTTTTGTCTAGATAAATGAAGATAAACTAATAAACTGCATCAAAATCCAAATATTGGCAACCGAATTTCATTTTTACACAAACTAAAAAAAAGGGAATAATTTCTTTCAAAGCATCTATAATGCATCAAGTTGATCAATATAAAATTTACAGTTAAGATTTCTAGTAAATGAATGAGAGGAAACAGATAGGCAAAGTCCTTGGATCAGTTTCCTGATTTGATCTTCAGATAGGTCAAGAGGTAACCATCCAAAAGTATGACTTGATCCAAACAATGTTACCTTAAAAGATCAAGGCAATGAACATAACTGCAGGTCCGAGCTGGAGTCAACCGAAATACATTGATTCAGGTTGACCACAGAGTAGCTCTAACCATTACTCTTGGATGGGATGGGAATTTCTTGCTTTCTTATGTTTTAGATAATTTTCCAGACCTTTGAAAATGAAAATGGTCTACAAATTCTTTTTACCATTTTTGGAAAGAAAGAATAAAAATTGAGAAGAAAAAGATATCGATATTTTACTTATAATATCTGTATCTGTATAATCTATATAATAAAATTGGCTGAGACAAATTATCATTCGGACAGAAATATCCACAAATTTGTCAAATAACTTAAACAAGAACATATTTTCTGTCAAATTATCTATAAGATAAATGTTGCAGAAAAGACTTGCCATTGGGAGTGCCACAAGGCACTCCAACTCTTTTACCTTTTCCATTTTTCCCCTTTGGCCTAAACTCACCAGGCCATTTTCCTTTTTTTAAAGTAAAAAATGTAGAAAATGCTTGCCATTGGGATTGCCACATGGCTCTCCAACTTTTCTACACTTTTCCCTTTTTTTCTTTTTAGGCCGTTTTATTTTTGGAAAAATTCCATTTGAAAATTTGGATCCCTACCCAAAGTATAAAGGGGCTTCCAAAAATTATTTTCATGATGTGGATTAGTTATAAATAATTATAAGATATAAAATAAAATAAATTGACAATAATTAAAAAATGTGAGAGATATAGTTATATCTTAAATCAATTATATATATGTGTGTGTATATATATATATATATTTTTTTTTTTTTTTTGAGAACGTTCAAATCCAAATTTGTGAATGAAACCATACAAACACTTACTATTAAAAAAATTCAAATAACTTTTATGTTTTAAAAGAATAATACTACACACATATTTGTGCACATGCATTATTTTCTTTCAAGGTCCCCTTTTTTTTTCAATTTCTATGTTACTAATTTTTATATGTATGAAATTTGAGCAAATTATGGATATATAATCTTTTTTAAAAATAAAAATAAAACAATTGTAACTTGGCATAGCCGGGACAATTTTCTAGTATTTTTTTAAACACACTAATCATATATGTTTTCTTCAGATTTCTCATGCCAAGGTTTGGAGAAAGGCTTTCATGCTAATGGTGATTATTCGATAAGCAAACCACAAATGTTAATATAACTCATATAGTTAATTGCCAAAAAAACCTTTCATGCAATAAATTTAAATGCTTTTTTCATTTTCTTTCCTTTCCTTCCCTTTTTTTTGGTTAAAACAAATACTCAACCCTAATGTTACTTCTAGCTATCAAGCTTCTTTTCATTTTCGATGTTTTATTTTAGAAATTAAAAAAGTAGGCCTTAAAGCTTTAAACTAAAAGGTTTTCAAGTTTTTTTTTTTTTTTTTTGAAAAAGAAGTTAAGTCAAAAAAATATTTAAAATATCAAGGGTCTAAAATGAAAAAAACTGTGCCAATATTTCCAAAAACTGTAACCATTATTCATTACAAAATGTGCCAATATATCTGTTTTGTTTAATCTCCAATTCTTATGAGAAGGTGTTAATGCATTTCCAACATTGATTCTAATCTTTTAAGCTCATAGCATACATAAGAATAAAAATATTCCAAAAGAAAAAAACTACTCCAATTACCTTCATCAATTGTCTTTCCCGTGTCAGTCAAACCATTGGAAGAATGAAGTGATACATAGTTGGTCATCCCATCATCTATAAGGAAGGAGGTATAAGATTGATCAGAATATTAACAACAAGATAGGAGCTAGCGGTGGGAAGAAAGAAGAAGGCGGACATAGGCTATTGTTGAATTTCTGAAGTGAGAAATTATAAATGAATTGGGAGGAAAATTATACCGAAGAAAAAAGAAGCGGTAAGTGAGCTTACCCTTGTCAGGATAGGCTTTCGGGACTGTCTGGTCACAGGTCCCAATATCAACCGTTTCAGCTTGCTGTCAAAAAGGATTGAAGACAAGGTTAGAAAATTTGGTTACTTCAAATATCTGAACAAACATACATTGAACAGTGAAAACATAGTGAAGACGAAAATTTTTCATAGGAATAACAGAAATATACTTGAACCATAAAGAGCATAAGCAACAAAAATGGCTAAGTATGAAAATCTTACAGATGCATTGTCATCACTTAGAGATTGCATCAGTTGTCGCTTAAAAGTCTCCAACTGCAATTATTAAAATATGTTATACTTTATGCTTCAAATTTCTTAACAGAGTACATATAAATGTAATATGATGATGCACCAGTTAATATAAACTAGAAAAAAAAAAGGAGATAGACAGAGAAAGAGAATAACAAACAAGCACGATTATAAAAGAAAAGATCAAGAAGTGGGAAAATGTTATCTGAGTTCTTCAAAAAGGCAAGATGTACTGGAAAGAATTTCAATCTACAAGTAGAATAGCTGCTAGAGAGAAGCAGAGTTAAACACAGATCTGATTGAATCAAAGGTTAGAATGTGAAGGTTACGCATTCAAATGCTTTGATCAAGTAACTACACAGCAACAGACCAAATTTACAGAATGCTAGTGCACTCTTAGGCCTCTAACATTGTCATCTCACACAGCAGGAAAGCAAAAAGTTAATAAGATACTCAAGAATCTATTTAGTAATAGCACTACAGGTCAACAGCATCGATCACAAATGAACTGGTGTCACAATTGTGCTTGTGAAAGAAAAAAAATCCATAAAATTCTTTAATTGAAAAAGTTAACTCAAAACTCAAGCACCAATGAATGAGTAAATTATTATAAGCATGCAACATACCATTACAATTGGGAAGCTGACTGCATATTAGATGGACATGAAAACAGCCAGTAAAACTCTGTTTGGGTTCCAATTTCAAACCCATGTTAACCTCCCAGCGATGGGTATGTATTAATAAGATCAAATAACCTTTTCTGCAATTAAAAATCCAAAACGGTATGTCGCCCGGAATTTTCCAAATTAAACCAGAAAAAGATTAAAGTGGCAGGGTACTTCATAGCCGAAGTTATAAAGCTCATGAGCAAAGTTGCTGCTTTGCAGATATATTTGTAAAATACATATTCACATGCTCTATTTTCTAGAAGTACGGAAATGCAGTAGTTTAAACAAAAATGATAAGAGCTTTTTCTTTCTTTGTAAACATGGAGTTCATTTAAAAAATAAAACTTTGTCAATTTCATTTGAAATCTATAATTTACTTAACCTTTTGGAATCAAGCAACCTACAGATTTCAAACATAACAGTTCATTTTTAATGAATGTTATTCAATTAAAGTTTTCATTTTTGTTAAATGAATCAAAACACTATCTTAACTACTTTATCAGCAAACTAATTAGTTATAAGCTACTCAACAACATACAAAGGTATTGACCCACCACTGCTCCTGTTATGAAACTTTAGCAGAAGCTCAAAACTGGTTTTATGAATCTTACTTAACTTATCCACTCACCATATTTCCATAATAAGTAGCATATTGTTTTTCTCTAGAAAAGAAATAAAACTAAAAGTTTACTCACATTGGTGAATTGAGGGAAAAAGAATTAAAATTAGAATCTCACCTTAGATAAATCACGGCTAAGTTTCTTTGCAGTCATTGCCAACGAATCCCGCTCCTTTGAAAGCTTAACCTTCAATAAAGAACAACACAAAATCATCAAATTCATGAACAGTAAAACCCAATAAATTTTGATAAGTGATTCAAACAAAGAACGAATTGATACCCAGAAAGTTCCTCAGAAAACCCAAAAACAAATATAAATAAATAATGAGCCTAAAAAAAATCACCAAGCACATAAATTCAGAAACAAAATTATAAAAATTCCTCAAAAGGAACGGAATTTCTACTTTACGTTGTGTTTGTTAGTTGTTATGAAGGAAGAACAAATATAAATAAGTGTAAAAAGATAGAAAATAAAGAAGAAGGCACAAAAACCCTAAAATTTCAATTTCTTTCAAAAACACCCATAGAATCCTTAACTAAAATTTAAGAGATTAAAAAAAAAAAAAGACTGACATTTTCATCTAATGCAAGCTTTAATCTAGAATCAGCAGCCTGATTCCCTTGCTGCAAGCTTGAGAGTTTCTCTTCCAAACCGTAAATAATACGATCCTTCTCGTACATTTTCGCCCTCATCCTCCCCATCTCTGCTTCCATCTTCGACACTCTCGATGCGATTGCCATCGAAGTTATCTTACGCGCCAGATCCAACTGCTCATAAGGGTCCGTCGGTATCACCGCCAGAATCTCCTCCGACAGATTGAACTCAATGGCTCCTCCGCCACCGCCCTGCAACATCGCCGATGATGTCTCTTCTTCCGTCGCTTGGGGAAAGGAAAACATTTAAAATGGAAGAGAATAAAACAAATATGGAGTACGTACTATGTAATAATAATAATAAATAAACGCTTGGCTTTTGTTTTTATCTCATATATATATATATATATGTGTGTGTGTGTGTGTGTGTGTGTATATGTTGGCTAGCGGATTTTGGACTTAATATGCGGGGCATTTGTCTATATTTAAAATCTTGGGGGGTTTCCCTCCAAATTCCAAATCTAATCGCCCTACAGATTAGAGTAGAATTATAAACGAAACACCTTTGCTCGTAAGATAATTTGATTTGATTCATGAAAATATTGAAATTTGCTTGATCAACGTCGAGCTAAGCTCAAACAATTAGAGTTATCAAGTCGTAATGTCCAACTCGTTTAGTTTATAAATTTAATCAAATTTTTTATTTCTAATATATATTTTTATTATTTTTCATTAGTATTGCAAATCTCAATTTAAATCATACTCAAACTGAACTCAAATAATTAAATCTAAAATTTAGTATAAGAATCAAGTTTATTATTTTTTAAATAAACAAGCTTAATCAAGCAATTTTAATAGTTTATATTTTATCATACGTGACTTAGCCATAGTTATTATAGTTATTGAATATTTTGAATAAATTATGTATAAATTTGAATAAAAGTGCCTACATATAAATCTAATAGCCTACATTGTTAATATCCTGAATTATATATAAATTTAAATAAAAGTGCCTACATATATAAAGGTAATCGTAATTTAGAATCAAATAAAAATATAGTATCATAAGCATATCATAATCTCAAAACTATCACATCAAAGTCTATAATATCTCTAATTATATTTATTATATTAACGCCTTCTAATCTGAAAGTGGTAACTTAAGTTTGCTAATTAACAAAAAGAATATTTAGTAAAACACATGCGAGTAGAATCTAACATAACATAACACATAGCAAGAAAATCAAATGTGATGTAATATGTGAAAAGATGTAGCGTAATATTTTCCAGGAAAATCAAACATGGTTGAATATGTTATAAGAAAATTTCACATAGGACAACATGTAGCAAAAACAAAAAATTTGAGATGATAAAATATGCACCAAGTGTAAGAAAATTTAATGTGATAGAACATGCAATAAAAAAACAAAAAAAAAAAAGTAGAATAACATCTATACCTTTGATACCATATTACAAGAAAAAAAGTTATTGTGTTCTCAATTGTATGTATTGGTAGAAAAGAAAAAGAAGGAGCAAGATCACAATAAATACAAAACAAACATGTAATAAAACAATACTATTAGAATATAACCTAACATAGCACATAACAGGAATATTAAATGTGGTGTAACACATGGAAAGAAGATGTGGCATAACATGTTGCAAGAAAATCAGACGTGGTGGAACATATTGTTAGAAAATCTAACATAATAAAACATGCAACGAGAACAAAAAAATTAAGATGACAAAATATGCATAAAAAAATCTAATGTGATCGAACATGCAACAGAAAACAAAAAAAAAAAAGCAGAATAACATCTACACCTTAGCTTTGATACCATAGTACAAGCAAAAGAGTTATTGTATTCTTAATTTTATGTATTGATAGGAAAGAAAGAGAACATGCAAGATCACAATAATACAAAGGAATAAGTTGTTTGACCACGGTAGCTTATAATTATGAGAAAAGACCTAAAGGACTACATTATTAATAATATGAATATGCATAAGTTTGTACTATATGTATATATATACATATATAAAGTTCTCATAAATTTAGGAAAAAAATCAAATAAGAATATCGTTTTATAATTTTATTATAATCCTAAATATATCATATTGTAATCCATAATATGTATAATTATATTAATTATAGTAACAATAATCATAAAAATTGTTTTTAATAATTTTTAAAATAATTTATGACATATATGGCTTTTTATTTATAAAAAAAATTATCCACAAGTTGTAAATTGAATTTATATAATATATAATTCATTGTTATGAACTTAATCTCTATGGACCACTAACCGTTCATACCCCAATTGCTATAAATATCATGATGGATATAATCAAAATCATAAAAATAGTGATCATAACATCGCATGGAGGTTGATATTTAAATTAATCTCTTTCTTACCAAACCTAAAATTGCAAATGCTATAAACAAGCTATCCCGGTTTATGATCAATCAAAGACAAGATCATCGGACATGTCTAAAGAGGATTCTTGAGGCATCTAAAAGGTAAAGTTCATCGTCGTCTCTTTTAGAATTCTCATCTTAATATTTCGATCTTCAATGATTTTGATTACGTTGAAAATCTGAATGACAGAATCTACCACATCCTACACCATCTATCCCTTAGTATTGATCTAATTTCCTGGAAATCCACCAAGAAAAGGACATTGCCAAAACAATTGCTGAACTAGTTGGGATACTATATATTTCTTCAGCTAATCCTCCAATCCTTTATTGTGAAAAACAATGGAGCTACTTGCTTAATCCTGATTTCCATCCATGAATGAAACATGAAGCTCTCGACTATCACTTTGTTGCCAACATGTCCAATCTCGTAAGGTATTATACATTCCCACCACTGATCAACTAGTAACTTTGACCCATCAAACCTCTTTCCCATTAAAGCCAAGGTTGAAGAAAGGGGATTGGACCAGCCAGTTCAATCGGTTGGTTTGATGGTTTAACGGTACGTTAAAAATTAGATTTTTATCAAACCGCTTAGAACTATTAAAAAATCGAGAATCCAAAATCGAAAAAACCGATAGAATAGGATTTTTTATTTTTTTAGAATTTTTTATTTTTCTTTAAAATTTTTAGAATCTCTTTATTTATATTTTTATTTAATTTATATTTTTAAATTTTAAATTTTTTCTATTTTTTAATTTTTTAAATTATTTTTATATATTTAAATTATTTAATATTATGAAATAATTAAACTAACAATTGAACAGGTTGAACTATTAAACTGAAAATCAATGGTCCAATCGATTCGACCACTTATTTAGTTTTTTAACCTTGATTAAAGGTTCTATCCCTAGGTCCAAAACTGTTGTGTCTGAAGGCTCCACAATCTTGCAAGCAAGCAAAGGATAAGCATCAATCAACCGGCTCAGCCCTAATCAAGTCAATATTATCTAAGTTAATAGCAGACTTTACCAGATCAATAGATTCTTCAGCTTAAAAAACAATCGGTCTAGGTGATTAAGCGTCTTTGAGCTTGAAGTCTTAAACATGTGATTATTTAATAGGAGAAGAAACTTCACTATTTAATCATATTGCAATCAGTACAAATGACATTAGTGATTACATATGTACATTTTTCAACCCAAGCCATGCCATCCATAATTTGTAGGCCATGTTTTATTAAAAATGGGAGGTTTGTTTCCATTACGCCAGGTGTGGTTGATACAACAAGATTGTAAGTTGATGCTTTCTCTTTAGCTTCGCCTATGATTGTCTAATAATGCAGGATACATCTAGTTCAACGGCTTTGAGTCCCTAATTGCAAACTTTGTAAGTCTCAAACTCGAATGCTTTTATTGCTGTTGTTA
>JBBYHL010000001.1:10084591-10096999 GCA_038381835.1 Adansonia madagascariensis | reverse complement strand
ATATATATATATATATATATATATATTTTAAAAAATCTGCAAAAAAATCCATTGTCTGTTACCGAAACATTCCTAAGGGTGTAACTTCCCATCCTTCCATCAACCTATTACTTGTAATATCTTCGTAACCACTTCAGTAACTGCCTACGGAGACCATAAATAAAGGTCCCAAAGCTTCAATTGGGATTTTTGACACTCTAACTAATTTTTGGCATTCAAAGATTTCTCTATATCCTTTATCCACAAAACCTACAACCACTATATTTTTCACCACCCTCAGCCACTTACAGACTTTATCACAATCACTTGGCACCACACTTGTCTTCTAGAGTCTGCTCTAATCTTCCTCTCCACCATCTCTCTATCTCATTTTGTTTTACTAGTTTGCAATGTTTCTTCATCCGATCAAAAAGAACCATCTACAATAACTAATCATAAAAACCAAAATGTGTTGGTCTATCAGAATAACCACAATTCTTGTAAACATGCTAATGAACGCCTACGAGGAGAGTTAGCTACATATGAATGGTGGATTGATGGGTACCATGAGAGCGAAGCTTGCCCATCATAATAAGCCTTTGTTTGGAGAAGTTGCACCAGAGGTTTTCTGGGGAGACCTAGCAATAGAATAACCCCTAGGAGACACCTTTGTGGATATAATTTTTAGAGTTCCGATAAGGGTTCGCCACGGTGTGACATATGGAGTTATAGAAAACCTTTGTCCAACATGTCTTGAGGCTATTTGTAAAATATCAGCTTAAAATCCATATCAAGATAAAGCCTTTAATAAAGTTTCATTTCTTTTTCCTAAAAACCAATCAAATATGAAATTTAGGTTCTTTTCCAACTTATGGCAAACCAAGTGAGCAGAATCATTCTAGTAACTTGTTAATATACTTTATAACAAGTGAAAGAATGCATTCAAGTGGTAGAACATAAAACTAAATGTCTTAATCTATATAAATTCACGAAATTGTCTTTAACGTTCAAAATATTTATCTCCCACAATGATATCATAGTTCCCTTCATGCTTACTGGAGGAGCGCATCAATTACAGGACTTTATTTAGTAATATTTACTTATATTGTTTCCTAGTATCAATTTGCATGTGGAGATAAAAGTATTAACACAGTTCCCGACAGAGATATTCTCATTACCAATAAATGTACATGGTGATAAAACATTAACACTGACTGTACCATTACAGTCTAGACAAATCTTAAGAAACGAGGGAGGGCAAAAGAAAAAGACAAAAAAAAGGTGCTCTTTTTTAGGTTCAAAATGGAGATATATAGATGTGATAAGAGACAGTCCCAATGGGTGGTTCCAAGGCCACCGCCACATGCTAATCTTCGAAGGCCAATACCACATCCAATTTCTTTTAAAGCATCCTTAAACACAGCAAGTTGATCGAATGTCAAATCTACAATTAAGATTTCAGGTAAAGGAACAAAAGGAAACTGAAGGCTAGTCCTAGGATCAATCTCCTGATTTCATCTTCAGGGCGGGCCAAGTCACAAGTGGAATCATCCAAAACAACAACTTGACTCAAACAATCTAGGATCAATCTAGGCCATGAAAATACATCCAAACTAGATTAACCTAGATCCATTTATCCGAGTTGATCATTGAGTCGCTATAACCATTACTCACCCCTACTTTTCAGAATAGTAGGAGGGGAACTTCTTGTTTTCTATGTGCTAGTTAATTAACCAAAAAATTGAAAACAAAAGTGGTTTACAAATTCCTTTTTTACCATTTCAAGAAAAAGAATAAAAAAATGAGAAGAAAATGGGTATTGGTATTTTCCTTTATAACATATATACTTGTATAACATATACAATAGTTTAAAAAGTGGCCTGAGACAAATTATAATTCAAACGAAAGAATCCACAAAACTTGCCAAATAACTTAAGCAACCACATATTTTCCGTCAAATTATATTTTTTTAAATACACAATAATTATTTATGTTTCTTTAAATTTGTAAAGGTTTTAGTTTCTCAAGCCAAGGATTGGAGAAAGGCTTTCACATTAATGATGACTATTTGATAAATATACCAAATATGTTACTAAAACTCATATAGCACTTTGCAAAGTTAACTTTTCATGCAACAGATTTAAATGTTTTTTTTATTTTTTTTAATCTTTTGTAAAGAAAATAGTCTTCCCTAACGTTATTTTATTGATGACTTTTAGTTGTCAAGCTTCCTCGTGATTGATTTTTATTTTAGAAATTCTAAAAATAAGCCTAAAGCTTTAAATCCAAAGGCTTTTCAATGCAATAAAATCTTTATAATATCAAGGGTCTAAAATGAAAAAGCATGGTAATTATTTACAAAATCTCTAATCATTACTCATTAAAGAATGTGCCGATTTATCTGCTTCGTTTTATCTCCATTTTATATCAAGGTGTTAATGCATCTCCAACATTGATGTTGGTCTTTTAATCTCCAGCCATACGTAGGCATAAAAGTACAAAAAAATAAATAAAGAAAGCAACTTGTCCACTCACCTTTATCAATTGTGCTTCCCATGTCCATCGAACCATTCGAAGAATGAAGTGATGCGTAGTCGTTCATCCCATCATCTATTTTGCAGGAGGTAAAACATTGGTTAGAATATTGGCAACAACTTCAGTAGTGAGAAATTATGAATGAATGAGGAAAATACAGAAGAAAAAAGAAGCAATAAGTGAAGCTTAATAATACCCTTGTCGGGATAGGCTTTAGGAATTGACTGGTCAGAGGTCCCAATATCAACTTTTCAGCTTGCTGTTATAAAGGATTGAAAGCAAGGTTAAAAGAAATTGGTTTCTTCAAATATCTTAACAATAGAAACTGAAGTGAAAATAAAGTGCACATAGAGCAGACCAAATTTTCATTAGGAATAACAGAAATACACTTGAATCATAAAAAGCATAAACAACAAGAATGGATAAATAAGGAAATCTTACAGATGCTTGTCATCACTTAGAGATTGCATCAGTTGTCTCCAACCGTCAAATATTAGAATACGTTATTCGTCATGCTTCAAATTTCAAAATAGAATACATATAAATATAATATGTCAAAGTGCCCGTTAATATAAATTACTTAAAAGCCAAAACAGACGAAAAAAGAGAATAATCAAAAAAAGCATGGTCAAAAAGGAAAAGATCAAAAGTTCGGAAAATATTATCTGATTTCATCAACAAAGGCAAGATGTCCAAGAAAGCATTCAAATCTACAATTAGAATAGCTACAACACAGAATCAAGGTCAAACAAACTTACATAGATCTGATTGAATCAATGTTTTGAATGTGAAAGCAAGCATCCAAAATGCTTTGATCAAGTAAACATAGTGCAACATAGCAAGAGAATGCTCGTGCACTCTTAAGCCTTTAACAACATCATGCCGCAAAGGAATACAGCACTAGTTTGTTAAGTTTACTCAAGAATCTTTTTTTAGTAAGAAAACTACTCGCTAACAGCAACAAGCATGAATGGACTGGCATCATAATTATGCTTGTAAAAGAGAAAATTCCTTAAATATCTTTAATTAAAAAGTTAAGCAAAAACTTTGAGTACCACTGAATGAGTAAATTATCATAAGCATGCAGTTTACTATTAGAATTGGATAGCAACTGCATATCAAATGCACATGAAATAAGCCAGTAAAAATGTTTCGATAACAACTCCAAACACCCTGTTAACCTCCCAGCAATTCGAAGGTACTAAAGAGCAAATCATATTTCTACAATTAATTTTCCACATTACACCAGAAAAAAAAATATTAAAGTGATAGGATACTTCATGGCTGAAGCTAAAGATCTCACAGGTAATGTGGTTACTTTGCGGATATATTTCTAAAATACATATTGCGATTCTTTGTTTTCTACAAGTATATAAATGCACTAGTTTGAATAAAAATGATTAGATTTTTTTGTTGGGAATATACAGATTTCAAAAAAAAAAATTGCGGATTTAATTTGAAATCTAAATTTTACTAAACTTTTGGGAATTCAGCAATCCTCATATTTAAAACATAATAACATTTTTAAATGAATTTTATTTAACTATAAATTTCATTTGTAATCTGGATCAAAGCACTACCTCTACTGTATCAGTAAACTATTTTGTTAAAAGCAATTAAAAAAAGAATCAACAAATTTAACGGTATCTGTTTCTTAATCAGAAGTACTTTGATCCATTACCGCTCCGTTTGGGTTTTAATCTTTTAGCAGAAGCTGAGAATTGTTAATGTTATTATATACAATGAACCTTAATGAACTTATTAACTCACCATAGTTCATTCAGAATTTGACTATTTAATTAATCTCTAAAAAAATATGAACGAAAATAAAATTAAAACTTTCAATCTCACCTTATATAAATCAGGACTGAGTTTCTTTGCAGTCATTGCCAATGAATCAAGCTCCTTCGAAAGCTTAATCTTCAATAAATAACAACACAAAGCCATCAAAATCCTGAACAATGGAACCCAAAAATTTATATAAATGCCTCAAAATAAGACCGAATTTGTTTCAATAAATTTTAAGAAAATAAGCAATAAATAAAAAAGACCCGACATTTTCGTCAAGAGCAATCTTTAATCTAGATTCTAGACTCGGCATCATGATTAGTTTGCTGCAATATTGATTTTTTTCTCTTCCAATTCGTAAATAATACGATCTTTTTCGTTGATACGGGCAAAAACAGTGAAGAAGTTAGAAAGAAGAATTAAAGTAAGAATTAAGAGAACGAATTAGAGAGAAGAAACTAATAGAGAGAGATAAAGAGAATTTCTTGGAGAATTTTTTTTCAGGAAGAATTAAGGGGAGAAATAAGGAATTAGAGAGAAAAAAAGGAATCAACGAGAGAGAGAGAAAGAGAGAATTTCTGGGAGAATTTTTTTTCTTACTCTGTTGCAGTTACTCACGGAACGATACATCCACCAACTATGAGAGTATCAGAATTAAAAGAGTACCATTAACTGCCTAATATTCCCTAAACACATCGTTTCACTAAAATCATTTAAAACGCAACACTCCATTCAGCATTTCTTGAGTTCGTCTGTATCAGTTTTTTTTTTTTTTTTCCTTGCTCTTTGTTCCGTTCCCAAGCTTGCATGGCCTGGCCGCTTCCATTTTCAAGGCTACATGTTAGGAAGTTTTAGCCTACCTGAGAAAAGTGGGGAGTAAGTGGTGTGGGCCCAACCATCATCTTCTGTCTTTTTTAATTTTTTATATAAAATATATACTATCTTTATATCAAAGATCCAAAATAATTTAAATAATTAATTTATCAAACGTTGATTGATTTATATATTGTATCTGATTATTTTAAATTTGAATTAAATTAAATTTGAAATAATTTGAGTTTAATTAATTTAAATATTAAATTTGATTGATTGAAACAATAAAAGATTTGAATTAGAATTAACATCAATATGAAATATCTTAAAACTCAACTAACTCAAATTTAAAATAACTTAAAACAATTTAAATTTAAAAATAACTTGAATTGTTTTAATACATGAAATAAACAAACTTGAAAATAGCTATTAACTGATACATAGTTGATGAAATCCTATTTTGCTTTAACATCTGTAAATATTGTGAATTACGTTAGGTAATTTACCTATCTCTCAAAGACTTAAAAATGGTGGTTACCTATGTGTTAAAACTTTTTTTATTTTAATTAGTCTTTTAAATTTGTTATTTTCCTTCCTACAATGATTAGATAGATAGTGATTGCAAACTTTGCATGCTCATTTTTATATACTATTCTTAACCTTTCAACGATATTTTCTGTCAATGTGATATTGATCTAGTATGCCATAAACAATGATAGTCATTGGATGTAAAATTGTTGATCTGGATTAAAAATTGTTTGTCTTTAAAATGAGTTGTTGTTTAAAAAAGCATTAGTAGATTTTTCAAAAAATTTTATTTTTGCATATTATTGGTTTCTAGTCTATACATTATTATTTGTATATGATTCGCTATTAAGGAATTTGATGTTCCATATAAAGTATAAAAATTTTAAATAACAATGTTTTGAATAAAAACAGTTTTGCTAAGCTTGCTAAGCTTATTTTATTCCTATTAACTTCGTTTAATTATCCAAGTTATTTAAAATTTTATTTAATAACTATATTTATTATTGATGTAAAATATACCTAAAAAACTGCCCTTAATATAACACAGCTATGCATGCTGGTAATAATAAAAAAATAAATATATGTAGGCTTTATTATTATTATTAATTTTTTTTTTTTTTTGGGTGGGGTTTGGACTTAATTTGCGGGGGATTGGTCTGAATTTAAAATTAATGGAGGTTTTCCTTCCAACTCCAAGCCCAAGACAAGACAAAAAGGGGAAAATAAATTTTAAAAGTATTCATTATATGAAAGTTATTTCAATTTGAATCAAGCTTTTAGGATATGGCCTTCACCTTTGCTCTCAGTTGATTTGGATTTTCAAGAAATCACGTCTTAAAAGCTAGGCTATTAGAGTGGAAAAACCTCAATCAATAAAAACCCACAAAAAAAAAAAATGATTGACTTTTGGAAATGAGATCCAAATCTATATCTTACAATTGGACATGTAACAAGTTAATTTCTCAAGAAAATTATGATTTAAAGACTTTTTGTTTGACTTTGATGGTATTTTTTTTTTCTAAGAAATGAACTTGTTTATAAGTTTGTATGCTCAATTGTCTAAAACCTAATTTGTTGTTATACTTGGTTGATGACTGTGACTCTAATTATGTTTCAGTAATTAACTTTGTTTGCTTGATCCTTAAAAAAAAATCATAATATAAAAACATAGCTTTAATTTTGTTTTAATTTTAGGATACACGATATCACGATTTAAGTATAAAAAAAATTATAGATAATGAAATTATATTTAAGACTTTATAAATATTACTTTTCAAAGATAATTATATAAACAAATTGAGTTAATCCTATGTTCAAAACTCGAATCCAATCTTAAGTAAATTAATTTTTTTTTATAATAAGTAAATTAACTTTGTTTGCTTGATCCTAAAAAATAAAAAAAAAATTCATACTACGGAATCAAAGTTTTAATTTATTTATTTTTTGGTATAATAATGAAATTAAAATTTTAAACTTATCAAATATTATTTTTTAAAAATAATTATATAAATAAATTAAATTAAACTGAAATTCAAAATTTAAATCCTATCTCAGCTATAAGTTTTTTTTTTTTTTTTTGGGTAATTACTTGAGTCACATTGAGGCTCATACCTAAAAGGTGGAACAGTTCTATTTCTGATCCTTATTTCTTGCCTATCCATAGTGAAAAGTCGACTCGAGAGCTACAAATGGGCTTTTCCTTCCGGAATACCAAATTAACACAAAGGTGAATTTGATTAGTCGATTATCACCCATGGCCAAAGTACCATACATGGTAGGAAACATGTAACGTTATAATCATTATTTTATAATTTTTATTATTTTAATATTGATTATTATTTTATAATTTTAATTTTTTTACCGTCAATATTCACTTTTAATATTCACTATAATTGATTGTGATAGTATTTGTTATATCTGCAAGCATAATAAATATGATATTAATAAAAAAAATTCGTGATTGTAATTTAAATCCTTGGTATATATAGCAGTTTTTATTTATCTGCCGGAAAAAGTTGTTGCCTCATGTAATGGCTTCTTAGTCGCCACAGCATCGTAGCTCCATATTAGCTGAAGGTTGTTTCAATCCTTCCTTTGTTCTCAAACGAATATTGAGAGAAGATTATCAGAAAGGATATGTAATTTATGCATGCAATCCTGGCAGCAAAGAATGGCTCGAAGATTTAGGATTAAGCATAACACTTCAGGCCCTTCTTCCAAGTTTGATAAGCATCCACCCTTTGCCGAATCATAATCCAACCACACATTCCTTCAGAATTTACTCTTCAGAGACAAATTGTTTTGAAAAACATTCACGCTGCATTGCAAATTCAACTAAGAAACCTACCCGAATCGGAAGGTTTTGCTGCCAAAAGGTTTATATTGGCTACCAAATAACCAGCATGTTATAACTTTCGATTTTGAACAAAGAATTATCAAAAATCCTTGAACTATCGGGTCTCAAGATATGCATTCAATTCCATATCTTGGAATCAAACAGATTTATTCTAGAGTCAAAAACAGCGATTACAAGCTGTTCAGTTATTTTTGAATTAACCTGAACAAAATAATCAAATACATATCGAATATAAACAAGAACTTAAATATGGTAATAATTATACAAATAAATAAAACATAAATTTTCAATTAATTTCTAGAAAATTTATAAAACTATTGATGTATAAATTTGTTCATCTAATGCAGACAAGCTGACAGAATCAAAGTTCCCATTTCCCTTGATGCAATTTAGCAATCAGAAGAGCGTCAGATTTTGATGTTCACTTCAAGAGGGCGGCATAAATAATTACAGCACCAGAAACGATGGTTCCCTGAGTCTGAAATCAATGAGGAATTTTAGTAAGTGCAGCCGTTCCCAAAATATTGGAGGCAGCCAGAATTTTTTGAATGGCACTTTGATAGGGAGGAACTCAAACCAGGGAGGCAGCTGTAAAATATGATCCCCCTGGCTTTGGATGTTTAAAACATGATAGATCAAACACAGCTACTCAAACTACACTTTCCTCTCTTGCTGAAGATGTTAAATGTTTATTCACATCTTTATAAGTTTTCCTTCATCCCATTTCACTTCACTGATTGTATGCCAACAGTTCTTACCCGGAACCGATACTGAGGCTGAGACTCCTCATCATCGTCGTCATCATCATCTTCACTGGAGTCATTTTCAACTTTGTCCCACCGTGCATAGTCCAGAGCTGCATGTCCCTTTGGTCTAGGGATCGCCTGCCACCCCATGGAACCTTTGATGCCCTGCTCTAGAGGTGCAACAACTCCAATTCTTTGGGGCACATCCTTCAGACCTGAATGTCCCTTGGGTTTAGGAATTGCCTCACGTCCTTTGGAATTCTTGTCATTGGATTCTTGAAGAGCAGTTACTCCAGGATTTCTTTCAGGCACATTCTTATAATCAGTTTCCTGCTCAGGATATTCTTTGCCCTGAGGTTTCTCAGAGGCAATCATTTCTGCTTTTACCAGATACTCATTAAGCTCAGCAGCATTCAGATCTTTCCGAACAGCTGGCACTACTATGCTTTCCTTTTTGTCATCTTGTCCCTCTTCTTTCTCCATTGCATAGGGTTGCCCATTTTCTTCTTCATCTTCTTCGAACTCTGCTTCAGATTCAGGTATCGGAGCAAGTGCCTTTCCTTAAGCAAAGAAAACAAAATCCAATTTCTTACTGACATCCGGAAGATCAAATACAAGACAGCTTAAGACAGAACTAGTGGAAACAATTTTGGTAACAGCTTTCTCAATGACAATGAGCAAGCAATTGATTTACAATGAGCTACCAGCAGATAATCTGAAAGTCTATGTGAAATAAAAAGACAGTACGCCTCTAACAATCAAACATCTACTGCAAAATAGAGATCAGGGGATATACCACTTGTGTCCTCAAACGGGCTTGAAGGTTATGATAAACTTCGGAAGAGGGATCCAACTCTATGAGCTGGTTGACATCAAACAGGGCTGAATTGTATTCTTTTAGTGTGACTAGTGTTTGTGCTCGCAACATCAAAGCTCCAGTGTGCTTATGATCAAGCTCAAGAACTGAGGTACATTCTTCTGCTGCCTACAGTTGAATAAAGAACATTGGTTTGCAGATAACAATTTCCAAGCATTAAAGTAAAATGGAATGCATAGCCCAATATGCATGCATTCCATGAATAACGAAAGCACATTAAGATGCCACACATAAAGAAAATTGTAGAAACAAACAGAATTTGTTCATCTGTTTTTCCATATGATCTTACGCAAGATATGATCCTAAATAGAGGATAATGACAAAACTTTAATCTGCAGAGCCAATTTCACATATCGGTAATTCGTTATTGCTGCTATCGCTGTTCAGAACATTTTTTGGAATATCCAAAAGAATTTTAAAACTTTCTAAACAACGTGTGCATCTATGTGTATGTGTGTGAGTTTGTAGGCAAATGCATAGATTCAGAAACGTGATTTGTGTACATAAGCAAGTTATGCATACCCATTATCAAACATCAAAACCCATGTTACTCTAACTCTTCATTTTTCCTTGAAGTTCTCATACGCATTACACATTCAAATAGGGTTGTGGGAGTATAATCCTCCAAATGTAAAGAAAAAGTTAGTAAAAATTGAGCATACCCATGTGTTGGACACATACCTATATCCGACACTCAGCCATGAGTCCAAGTAACATAGATCAAAAGAGCATAAAAGTTGTAGAATACATCATACTTCTCATAGGATAGATATTCAGATTTGAGCCTTGCATTATCATATAGGCCATTGAATTATGACTACTTTGATTGCTTACAGGGAAAAAAAATGCTGATTCTTACAATGATATTCTCTAGTGAAAGCAAAACTATCTAAACGAGAAATTTTTGTCACAAATTACAATCCTGAATTTTTAAATTAATAATAGCTTCAACATTGTTTCTACTGATATAATAATCTAATAAAACAAGGAAGCCTTGTTATCTACGTCACTGTTCCAGACTTTTTTTTTTTTTTCAAATCTATATTCTAAATCTTAAAATCATTAAATAATTTCATTAAGAATTAAATAAATTTCACAACGTTAGTAACATTTTAGTGAAAGAAAGTTTCACTTTCTACTAATTCTCTAGAAACATTAAAAAATACATACATGCATATATATATATATAGATATATAGATATATATATATATGCATTTTTTTTCTTAAAAAAGAAAAATAAAAGAACATCCACTCAAGAGCGTTGAAAATAGAAAACACTTAATATCCGAATGAAATTAAAAAAAAAAAAAAAAAGAGCCAAAATTGCTTTACTATTTTCATATACATCCATTAAGAGCAGATAAATAAAACTATCACAAAACGAACTTCTGTCCTTGAAATTATTGTATTAAACCCAACAAAAGACGAAATAAACGGTAAAATCAACTTTTTCGATGTTCCCAAAGTCTGTAAAGTCCAATCTGAAGCCAGTAATTACTAAAAACAACTGAAAAGAAAAACCCATTAAGCAAAATCGAAGGCAATCCAATGTAATGATAAAAGGAAAAAAGAAAAAAGGAAAAGTGAAAGAAAAAGTGAAATAGAAACCTTTTTGAAATGATGTAATTTCAAGTAACAAGCAGCTCTGTTACTATGCAAAGCGATCTTTTGAGGCGTCGTTTTGGCAACCGCCAGCGCCTCCGTGTAGAAACCCAGAGCTTCCTCGTACCTCCCTTCTCTATACAGCCGGTGGCCCCATTCGATCTTGTTAAACGACGCCGTCGCCATGTTCAACCTCGCCGCTCCTGCCACTCAAATTCCTCCGATTTGGTTAATCTTTTTTTATGGAATTTAGATGGAACAGAAAATAATTCAAAAACAAAATTTATAAGAAAACGAAAGAAAGACACAAAGTGAGGTGTCGTTTCCAGAAATGATAACTATGTCTGGGATTAGTAAAGCTTAATACACGGATTATATATATATATATATATACATAGTTTGAGGGGAGCTGAACATGGAGATTTGAAACTATCGAGTTATTATAAATTTTTTGCCGTTAGGTTAAAAAGTGGTTGACTTAATAAGAATTATTATTAAATATATTGACGTAGAAAAACATTTTAAGCGAGACATGTTTTATTTTTTATTTTGAACTAAAATTTTATATTTTATAAATAAATAAAATTTATAAAATATTTATTAATGAAAATTGTATCAATATATAAATTTTGTTTTATATATAAATTATATTTAATAAATATAAAATTTATTATTTTAATGTTAATATAAAATTAAAAGTACGAAAATAAATATACTTAATGTTAATTTTAATTTTTTTAATAAAAAATAAATTTATTTTATTTTAAAGGTTAATGTCAAATTTAAATATCAAAAATAAAATATTTTAATATAAACTTTAACTTTTTTATTTTATTATCAAATAAATTTATTTAATAATTTTTTTAACAAAATTAAAATTATTATTTATAATTTAAATAAATTTTATTAATAGTAAAAAAAAATTTACTGAATTACAATGATTATTTTTGTTTATTCAATTTTTTTTTGTATTTGTATAAATATTATAAATAGATTACAGTATACAGATGTATGCTACTGTACCGATAATAATAGTTTTATTAACAATAAATTCATTTATTATTGATTGAAGTGGGCTCAATTTGAAAGGTTTTTGAAATTTTGGAGGGAAAGGTTGGTGTGGTGGTGTGTGGTTGGGTGTGTAGGTCGAGCCCCCTCCACGCTCATCACCAACTAATTGCAT
>JBBYHL010000001.1:10035182-10065543 GCA_038381835.1 Adansonia madagascariensis | reverse complement strand
TTTTTCTTCATGTTAATTATATTAAATAATTATGAAATAATTATTTAATTTTTCAAATACAATTACTTAGCTTTATATAATAATATTGCTACGTCCATGTCCATAGATAAACATTATCTTTATAAGATATTCTTATCTTTATTGTCATAATAAGATATCTCTAATTAGATTTCATAAATTTAATTTATGTCATTAATAAAACTTAATTGAACTAATTCAATTAAGTCATCCTCATTGTACATATTATTTAATTAATTCATGCTTAATTAAATCCTGATTTTAATCCAATTGATCATTTTATTGTGTGTAACCCATTTAGATTCCATCATAAGGGCAGTAAAATATAATTACCCAGTTAAGTGTAATTATATTTATAGATCAAGATTGGCCTTTAGCAAGGTTATGGCCACTTGGTATACAAAAATAGTTAATATGACTTCTTTAAAAAACCTTTTAGTTACAAGCCTCAGCGTACTTCAGTCCTTTCACTAGATATCCTAGAAAAACCATAACCATGGTGCAGTGTCTACCTATGTACCAATTCTTATTAGTTCTTGCAGCTTTCGGTTAACTTCATGAATTTAGAGAAATGATTTCTCCAAAATTCATCATGCATTGGCCAATGACTTTATCAAAGCTAACCAAAGCCAAGAACATATGAGATATGTCTCAAATGTCACTCGAAGTGGTGAATCATCTTTGGATCACTTAGTCCCCATATGGTTCATGTCATACCCAATGTACCTTACCTTTAACATCTATTCATTGTGGACTCATTTCAGATAAATGGAAGTATGACACTTTTCACACAAGATGACCTGGTATCACAAGTCTGAGGATCAATATACACAACTAGCACAAAAGAACATACTTCATAGACACTTGAGTGACTTAAACCAAATAGAGTTCTCATACGAGCCATGTTTAGTGAATTTATTTCCACAAAACAAGCACCTATATCTATCCTTAAGTATCTATATATTTCAACTTCTATATATCAAAAAGTTACATGCATCAAATGCATAGAGGCTTAGTATATGCTAGTCTTTGTGCATTGTCAATGCCATACCTTGACAATATGATGACTAGGAATGGTTTTAGAAAAACAATTTTGATACATAAGGATCTCATCATCGTAACTCATTGCTAACTTTGCAAGGCCATTGTATTTTATGGGCTTCATCTAATTGATGTTTCCATGAGTGTTAATCATGCCACTAACATGAAGGAAAATGTTGAATCACTAACTAAAGTGATTAGTTTGCATTATTAACTATTAAATGCCTTATCCAATTTGATTGGCTCTAGGGCATATACTAACATGAGATATGTGTTATCTGATTTATTCTTAGGATTAAATGATATTATATATTTGGGATTTGATATTGGAATTGATATATTTTTGGTCGTGATATAGTTTATGTATCTTTGGTCAATGGTGAATTTGTAGTTTGGTCATCGTATACACTTAATTTCGTCCAAACCCTTTCCTAGCAGTTCCTAAATATATGATACTAAGAACCCAGTAGCTGCCCTAGTAGAGGTCAACCTCTGATGGATTGGGCATTTTTAAAACCTATTTGGTCATGCCTAAATGACCACTCATTCACGTGATAGAAAAAGTCCAGTTTAAAGGATCATAAAGAACAAATCTCGGATAAGAAAAATGATTATTAAAGTAAAACATTAGTTTTTAAATTTATTCTTTTGAAATTTTGAAATTCATTTTAGACATGATATGAAAATCAAAATTTCCATTTTCAAGGATTTTTCAAGATTTATTTGTGAAATTTTAGGAGTTAACCATAATATATTTTTACTGATACCTATCTAATATTTATGTAGATATTCACTCCAAAAAATCTAAAATATTCAAGAAAAAATCTATCTTGGCATTTTATACCACAAGGAGTCAAGCTATCAAATTTATTTAATAATTTTGAATTTTTCACTATACCATGAGTGTCATGCTTGTGAAATTTTTCTGGTAAAATTTGTTTTGGATTTTAAGTTTATCTTTATTGTTTTCATTGATTAATATTTTGAATAATATGTTGAATTTATTTCATTTTTATAAATTTGAATGTAATTTTAGAATTTTCTAGGCTCCAAAATATGAACTCCATAGCATCTGTCTATAATAGTTTTAAAGTTTAAATATTTTAATAAAGTAGCATGGATTTAGCTTTTTAAAATTTTGATTTATTTTTATTAACTACAATTTTTTTATTAACGATTTTTCTTCTAAAATTTTATTAGTTTAATAATTTTCAATCATCTTTTTCCTACAAATATAGTTTCTCAAAAAAAAAAATTTATAGTTCGATACTTAGAATTCTTATAGGGAAATTTTATTAATTTTGTTTTGGGCCAAAATATTTTTCATGGGCTTAAAATTTTTAAATTCTACTAATGGGCTTAATAAGCCTATTAATTTATCACAAGCTCAATGAGCTTATTTTTGTTTCCCAACAAGCCCAATTAGCCTATTTCAATTTTCCAACAAGCCCATTTGGATTTTCCAACAAACCCATTAACTTTTTGCCCCAAAATTTTTTTTAGTCTAAAATATTTATATAAATATTTAAGTGGACCTCCTATTTGATTAAATTTTTAATTAAATTTATCATGTTAAATTTTATTTCTTGAACAAATGATTTTTAGTTTATTACAATTCAATGCTTCCAATTTATTTCTATCGATTTTTTTCTTAAGTTTTTCATAATCATCATGAATCCCTAAATCTAGGTGATGACTCATGCATGGTGACTTACACAAAATGACAAAAAAATTAATTAATCCTTATCTAACTTAACAAATATCCAACTAAAGGATAAAAACAAAGGAAAAAAAGACAAGGTGATTTGGCCTAAGGGAGATTTTTTCCCCTCGGCTGAATCCTCCCCTTATAAATAGGGGAGGATGTTTTCATTTAGAAGGGATAGCTTTGATAGAAAATTTAGTGATTTTTCTTAGAATTTTCAAGTTTTATCAAGATTTTAAAAGCTTTAGAGGTAGTTTCATGTGGAAATATTTTGATTTTTGCTTATCTTCAATATTTTCTATCATATTTCTTCCTTTTAGTGAGCTTAATTATCACTTGTGCTCATGGATATTGATCCATATGAAAAGCTAAGTGTAAAATTTATGAACAATTTTCTTAATTTAATTGTTAAATTTGAATTTTTCTTAACAGAAGTTTGAATTTTTAGTTTCTTAAATTTGAATTTTTCTTAACAGAAGTTTTAATTGTTAAATTTTATTTCTTGAACAAATAATTTTTAGTTTGTTACAATTCAATGCTTCCAATTTATTTTTGTTGATTTTTTTCTTAAGTTTATCATAATCATCATGAATCCCTAAATCTAGGTGATGACTCATGTAGGGTGACTTACACAAAATGACAAAAAAATTAATTAATCCTTATCTAACTTAACAAATATCCAACTAAAGGATAAAAATAAAGGAAAAAAAGACAAGGTGATTTGGCCTAGGGGAGATTTTTTCCCCTTGGCTGAATCCTCCCCTTATAAATAGAGGAGGATGTTTTCATTTAGGAGGGATAGCTTTGATAGAAAATTTAGTGATTTTTCTTAGAATTTTCAAGTTTTATAAAGATTTTAAAAGCTTTAAAGGTAGTTTCATGTGGAAATATTTTGATTTTTGCTTATCTTCAATATTTTCCATCATATTTCTTCCTTTTAGTGAGCTTAATTATCACTTGTGCTCATGGATATTGATCCATATGAAAAGCTAAGCGTAAAAGCTATGAACAATTTTCTTAAGTTAATTGTTAAATTTGAATTTTTCTTAATAGAAGTTTGAATTTCATTAAGAAAATATGTTTTATGGGTATGTTGCTAATTTTATCATGTAGATATGTTCATGATTATGCATTTTTCCTTGGTTTTTTCATATGAGTATTTGATAAAGTATGCTCATATGTCCTTTTTCTCATGATTTCAAATATGTTGATGATGATTTGAGCTCGTAGAAATTAGGATATGTGTTTATGTTGGAAAAAAAATTTTCTTTGTTACTTTAAGCTTGGTCAAATATGATTATGGCCTTTAATGAAATTTTATTTCATGCTTCATGATATTTAGGGATATTTTGTAATGTTTAAAAGTTGTAAGGGTTGACAATAATTTTCCTAAAATGTTGTAAGGCCTTGGATACGTATATCCAAGCTTGACCAGATCTCGTATGTGTGATTTAGTGAAGTTTTTGATCTTTTTGGTGCTATTTTATAATTATGAAAAATATAAGACTAAATTACAAAATGGTAAAAATTTTCCAAGGCTGTCTAAGCTTGGTTAAACCCTTTGTAGCACCTTTATAGGTGTTTTCATTATATTTTTCATGTTTAAATGCATATCATGCATTTTTAGCCTTTAAGGGGAATTGTTGTAATTTTAAAAGTTTAAGTATTTAATTGCAAAATCAAAAAATTGTTCAAGGCCAAAGGTGCTTGGTCAAATGGTTCTTAGATTATTTGGTAAATTTTCCATGTTGAATTTGATATGTTGGATATTTGATTATATATTTTATTCTATTTAGGGACTACTTTGTAAAATTAAAAAAATGTAGAGTACAATTAGTAAAACCTTATATTTAATGTTAAATGGGTCTTCTCAAGATCAAATGACCCATTTAATGTATTTTGAACATGACAGAGACATTTTTTGCATTTTAACCATTTGGGTGTTAAAGTGTAAATTTTTTTTTTAAAAAAAGAGAGATCTATTAGTAATTTTTGCATTTTATGTCCAATTTGATGTAAGTTACCCATTAAGGGTATGACTATCATTTGAAGATGATATCGAGTCTTTTGGGGTACTAAGATACTTTCATGTTGAAGGTACACCTTAAGAGTATTTACTTTAGAATCGAGTCCTTTATGATCACCGAGATACTAATATGTCAAAGGTGCATATTTTTCTTTTTATGATGATATCAAGTCCTTTAGGGTTACCAAGATACTTCCATGTCAAAGCTACACCTTAGGGTTATTTTAGTAATTAATCTTAAAATCAAGTCCTATGTGGTTACCGAGATACTTTCATGTTGAAGGTGCATATTAGGGATAGGTTCATCCTTTCATGATGTTATCATGTCCTATATGATCACTGGAATACTAACATGTTGAAAGTGCATAATAGGGAAATGTTTATCTTTTCATATAATTTTTGAGTCCTTTAGGGTTATTAGAATACTTTTATGTCAAAAGTAAAACTTGAGGGCATTTTAGTAATTTATCTTAGAACCAAGTCCTATTTGATTACCAAGATACTTTCATATTGAAGGTGCACATTAAGGATATGTTCATTCTTTTATGGTGTTATTCAGTCTTTTAGGGTTACTAAGATACTTTCATACTGAAGGTATACCTTAAGGACATTTTAGTAATCTACCTTAGAACCAAGTCCTATGTGATCATCGAGATACTTTCATATTAAAGGTGAAAATTAGGGATAGGTTCATTTTGCCATGATTTTATAAAGTCTTTGGGGGTTATTGGGGTACTTTCATGTTAAAGGTATACTTTAAGGATATTTTAGTAATTTACTATATAATTAAGTCTTTTAGAGTCATCGAGATACATTCATGCATGTCAAAAGTCCATTTTAAGGGATATTTTGGTCTCTCTAAGTCCTTAAAGTCTAGTTTCATATTATTAGTTAAAATCAAGTCTTAGGATAAGTTTTTTTTTAATTATGTTTGATCAAATCAGAATTTTAAAAAATCAAAGCAATGTCTCTAATGTTAAAATGGTATGTGGAATGTCTTCCAGCATATGGAAGGGGCTTCATAGATTATTTTAAGAGTGAGATATCTTTTTTTAAGTGTAAAATCAAGATTTTTTGAATTTCATAAAAATAAAACTTTTTGTATCCCTCCAGTCTTCCAAGGGGGTGCAAAAAATATTTTTCAAATTTTGTAAAAATAAAACCGTTCATATTCCTCCAGTCTTTTGATGTGGTATGGAAGATATTTTAACCTTTTGTATTCTTTATGTCATTCGGTGGGGCGTGAATGATATTTTGATTTTAAAAATATTAAGAAACCCAATTTTCTCAAATGGAATAATATATTTGCGATTGGGAAATTTTGAAATACAAGAACTATAATTGAATACCAAATAGTGAAACCAAATAAAAATTAAATTTTAAGTTAACACATAGTTATAAGTTATCGATTGTCGAGCATTATGAGAGGGATTGATCATTATTCATGATTGTAATAAACTCTCGAACACTTTCGTGTGATCTCTAATATGAACGTGGACCTTGGAGTTTGTTTTCGTGCGTTTCATAACCCTTAAAATACAAATTCTTGTAGGTGACTAATCTCACATAGCCAAAATAGATTGGTGGTGACTCCAAGATAAATGGTCATTTCATAATAACTATTTAAGCTTAATTTAAGTAAGCGATATCTCAACAACTAGGTCCTTAAACACAAAAAAAATGATATATATAGGAACAAGGGGTTCACTCGCCTTTTTAAGTATGGCTAGTCAAGATTCGCATCTTGACCACATTGCAATAGTTATAAACGGTTGGATAATTTTTTTTCTTTAGTTGGGGATTTTGGCAAGATGATATATTAAGTTTAGGCAGGCATGCTAATAAGTTTAAGTTTATATGATAAGTTGAGTGTGATTTTATTAAGTTGACATTAGAATGTTGTTTGGGTTTAGTTTAGGTTATTTTGCTCTGGGTGGTTACTTTATGCTAGCTACTTAAGGGTTTGTTTAGTTTTCGTGTTAGGGATTTTACTTATCATTTTAGTGTGTCTTTCACATTGATAACTTAAGATGCTATTGTTTTTATGTTTTTGGTCATGCATTAGTTTTTAGTTTAATACGCTGGATTTAGGTTTGTGTTTTTGTTGATGAATAAATAAGAACTAAGGCATGTTTGTTTGTTTTTCATGTTAGGATTTTACCCATCCTTGAGTGTTATCTTTTTTTTTTTGGTTTTGATTGGCTTCTAGAAATTAAGATCTATTGTCATGGGTTTCTAGTGATGCATAAGTTTTAAGTTTTTTACGAAAGATTTTGGTTAAGTGGTGGTATTTAGGTTTGTATTATATTTATAAAAATGAATAAATAAATAATGATTAAGGTATGCAATAGCTTGTGTGTTTAAGATTGTTATAGTGACATTTGGTTTTTTATGTTGGTATATGGTTGAAAATTTATGATGTTTTGTTCTTGATATTCTGTGTTGATTGCATTATGAGTGGATTCTATTGATATTTTCACCTTGAGCTTTTGGTTTGGGTAAAACTTTCTTATTTCTCTCTCAAGCTTTTCGTTTGGATAAAAGGTGATGTTAATGTTCTTGTTTTTTAAGTTGTTTTTAGCTTAGTTAATTTGTAATTCAGTTTTGTTCATTGTTGTTGCTAAGGTGTTGAGAGGGAACTATGTATTAAACTTGTTTTAAATTAGTGGCATAATTTAACTCAACAGATGGGAATCAATAAAGTGAATGTAAATTACTAAAATTAGAATTGAGAAATTATATTAATTGTACTAGCGGAGTTTAGTATATGATTTAGAAAATAGTTAAAGATGGATATTTGGAAATGTTGTGACATTTACCTATGCTTGGGTTGAAAATGACTATTTGAACATACTGATGTATATACCTTTGCTTGGAGATAAAGATAACTATTTAAACTTATGTATTGACACTTTTACCTACACTTAAGGCTTTTTGAATGCTTTTTTTGGACATGTGAATATGTTGAAATTTGATCAATTTCGATTTCAAAATCATATTTTCTGACATCTAATTATGTTTTGAGACTTATTTGAGTTTTGAATTATAAATTTAAATGATGTTGGATGTTAAATATGCTAACAACATTTTTTAATTTATTTGAATAAGATTTTTTTTCCTAGTTTATGGATTGTGAGATCTTTTTACTAAAACTTTTTTGGATTATAAATAAATATTTATTCTTTTTCAATGAATTTTATGCTATAACCATGAATGTAATGCGAAATTAAGATCATGACTTATGTACTTGTATACCTATGCTCAGAGTTGAATGTCCATACTAGATTAATTTGTAATTGGGAGTTCAAAGTAACGTAGGGTTAATGTATATTTTTTGGGTTTTTGTTCTTTTTTTTTTTTTGTTCTTTGCTTTATTTTTAGGTGTTGGTTTTGGAATTACTTTGTTTGGCTTTTTTTTCATGTATTTTAGGTTTTTTTGGGCTTTTTTTTTGTTTTGTATGTAGATACTAATAATATTTATATCTTGATATTATTCATATTTTTGGCATGTTTTGGGGTTTGCATCTTGAAATAAGATACAATATGACAAAGATTGGAGTTTAGGTATTAATTGTGTTATTTTTCTTAATGGTTTATTATAAGATACTTGTTGTGTTTTATCCTTCCCTATTTGTAGGCTTTTTGGTTTCTCTTGCTGTGATGTTATTCATATTTTTAGTTTCTCTTACTATTTTCTATGTGTGTTGATTTTTAGGTTTGTAAACATTTTATTAGAATATAGTTGGGAAAAAGCATCATTGATTTAAACTTAGGAAGATTATTTAAGTTTTATGCAACATATGTTTGTTAAACAACTAAAATTGAACATTTTGAGTTTGAAATAACTATATTTTTAATTAGTTTATCCTATTAAAGTAAAAATTAACACAAATCGACATTAAAGCATGCTTGTGAATGTTAATCTTATATAAATTTATAAAATCCAAAACTTTTAACAAAAATAATAATTGTTCAATATGGGTGGCTTGTAATATTGACATGTGCATGGTTTTAAAAAGCCGCCATGTTTTGTTATTTATTTTATTTAAATTTTTAAATGAAGTTAAATTGATTAAATTTATTTTATTTTTACATTAAATCACTTTCAACAAAAAATTTATATAAAAAATGAAAAAAGTTTTTTTTTCCTAAATTATTATATAAAATAATTTTTATTTCTTTCTTAGTTTGGCTCTTAATAGTAATTTAGACATTATTATTTGAGATTAAAACTTGTAATAAATTGGAGCTATTTTTTATTAACTTATTTTTTAAATTGTTTTATTAAATGTTTATAAAGAAAAATTATTTTTACAAAAATATTCATTTTCTTTGATGAATTCAACATTTTTATTTTCGTATAGTATTGATTATATGGCTATTTCTTGTCAACTTGCTCCCTATTAGCCTACTTCCAATTGACTAGATAGCTCAACATGGTGACTAGCTCCCCATCAACCTGACAATTCTACATATTGACCTGCTCCCCATCAAACAAATACTTCACATGTGGACCTGTTCCCTGTTGACCTATTTCCTGACAGCTAGAAAACTTAACATGTTGATTTGCTTCTGATCAACTAAATACTTTAGCATGGCGACTTGTTTTCCATCTACCAAATAGCTCAACATGTCTACCTACTTTAGGCCAACCAGATACTTCAACATGATGACCAAATACTTTAACCCTAAACTTATTATATTAAAATACTAATTTATATTTTATACTAGTTATTATATATCAATAGAAAAACATGAGCTCCTTTGCTAGTTTTGTTGTATATGGGGGTTGGACTGATGAAATCAAAAAAGAACAACTATGGAGAAAAAGATGAAATGAAAAAAGTCATTGGCAAGGCACTTCCAGGAAGTTTCCTTTAGGATAATAGTCTACCCATTATGGTGTAGATGGTCTTTTTGCAAATGTTATCCCCAGGATACAGTGCTTACTCAAATAAGAATGTGATTATACTTCAATTTCTTCTTGAACACACATGAACCCAAAATGAGAATAAAAGAAGAAAAATGATTCTTATAGAGAATTGGATGTAAAGATGTTAGTAGTGTGTAAAATGAATGTTAAATGAAGTATTTGTAAGCCCTAATAAGGGTTAGAATCACCTCTTCTCGATCATACATGTGGTGAAAACTCACAACTTTTAGAATGAAATTGTATGTCTAATGAATAAATTATTTGTATTTCTAGATGAGGGATTTGAATCATTGATTACGGTATTCTAATCCCTTAGGCCAAATTATACATAATACATAATCCTACATGGTATTCTAATCTTTTCCTCATGGATTTTGATCCCTTTGGCAAGATTGTTACATGTTACAATTTTGACTTACCATTGAAATCCTTCATAAAGGAATTCGAATCATTTTGCCTATCTTTATTCCAAAGGCTAATAAATTACTTCCTAACTTTATTTTCCAATACAAATGCAAACTATATGCATTCAAACCTTTTATAACTTTATAAAAAATTCTTTTTGGTAATATATACAATAAGCCCCTACTTATTCCTAAAAAGATTTTTATGTTATGCAGTACAACCTAAGAAAATTGCAAAAAGTTTAATATTTAAAGTGTATGTCTAAAGGTGACTATGGCTTAAATCTTTAGATTGAATATGAAATATAAGGAAACATATTTACACTTTAAGTTGCTCTATTTGTTCCTTAATGGGTAGTGTAATTTAATATACATAGGCCTTCCCTTTGATCCTATGATAGCAAGTACTCTAGGATAAATCAGAAATCCATAAAAAGTAGCCTCTCAGTTCTCTACTTGCATAACTAGACCTTGTCAAGAGTGTTCGCAACCTTTTTTTCTTACATATCACTCTACTAAAATCTATAAGTCTATTAAGAACTTTATGTCAAACCTCTTAGTTGTGAATAACAATGCATCTGGATATGAGACTTTATAAAGAATAGTTCTTTCCATTATTTTACCCCACTATTCCAAAAATTGATGCATTGGAAATATTATGTATCATATACATAAATTTCTCAAACAATTCAAGATAGATATCCAATGATTTTCATACACAATGATCATTGAAAGAAGAAATTATCATTTAAACTTAAAGGATCAATTTCTTAAATGACATCAATGAGATAGAGTTGTTACCGATCAATATTATCTCCAATAATCGGTACTTGTCCTATATCTCTCATAATGTAAGCTATTTTATCACTTAGCAAGGTACTCTAAATTAACCTTTCCTTTTCTAGAACACTTCCACATGGTTGTATCTTACAGCAATATGTTTGCTATTATTAGACAATCTTTCGTTCTTTGAGTTATGAATAGTAGTTTGGTTATCACAATATAAAGTGATTAGTCCTTTGGTTCTCTTAATAAAGGGACTAGATTTAATAAACATTTTAAACCAAAGTAAGTCTTTGATGGCATTAGACATTGCAATGTACTCAGATTCCATGAAAGATAAATGCCACAGAAGTTTTCTTTCTTTGATGACCAAGAAGCAATAACACCTCTAATAGTGAATAACCAACCACTAATGGACTTGGAACTTCTCGCATTCGAAGCCCAATTTGCATGACTATGACATTCCAAAACTAGAGTTTCACTTTTGTAAAGCAATTATAATTTAGAATATGCTTCAATTATCTCAACAATCTACTCGATTCAATTAAATGTTCTTTACTAGGATTACTAGTAAATCTACTCAATATATCCATAGCACATGTAATATTTGGTCTAGTATGATTCATAGCATAGATTAAACTATCTATGATCTTAGCATAGTCCTTTTGATTAATCGATCCCCCTTGGTTAGGCACAAGTTTATGAAAAGGATCTATTGGTACTTTACTAAGTTTGCTATCACAATGATTGAACTTCTTAAGCAACTTTTCTATATAATGAGATTGTGAAAGAATAAACTTACCATTACTATTATAAACTTTGACACCTAAGATCACATCAACAATACCTAAGTCTTTAATATCAAAAGCTTGACTTAAAAAGGACTTAGTCTTAGTAACACTTTCATTATTTGTACCAAAAATAAGAAGATCATCAACATAAATAGTGATCATGACAATAAAATCTTTTTTGACTTTAGCAAAGACATAATTCTCAAATTTATTACTTTTAAAAGCAAATTTCTTTATCTCTTTCCCAAACTTCTAATGCCATTACCTAAATGCTTGTTTAAGACCATATAAAGTTTTGTTAAGTTTACATACCTTGTGTTTTTGTTCTTGAACCACATAACCTCCCCATTAATGAATGTATATTTCTTCATCAACATCACTGCAGACACGTAATTTCATCTGAGTCTCTTTTCTGTTAATCCTGAATATCTGAAATTGAGAACTTAATGGTCACCTTCACTAAGAATGATCTTTTTTAGATGAACAAGACATGCTCAAGACCTTTTTAGCCAAGTTTAAATAGCTGTAAGTTCACGTGACAGAAAAAGTTACATTTTGATCTCTAATTTCAGATATACATGATGAATATTTAAGAAAAAATTTATTTTTAATAGTTTCTTTTCAAATTTTGAAAATCTATCTCTGAGGATGATGTCACGATCAAATTTTGAATATTGAGGGACTTAGATAATTTTTCATAAAATTTGAGAAATTAACTATCGTATATTTTTACCGATACCTATGGGGTATTTATGTCGATATTCACTCTAAAAATAAAAATTATTCAAGGAAAAATTCATATTAGCATTTTATACCATAAGGTGTCAAGTTGCCCATTTTAGTAATTAATTTTGAATTTTTCATAGTATTACGAGTACTATATTCATGAAATTTTTTCTGGTAAAATTATTTTGAATTTTAGATTTCATCTTTACCATTTTATTAATTAATATTTTGAATAATATGTTTTATTTAATTCATTTTATATATATTTCAACGTATTTGGAAATTTACTTGATTTTAAAATACAAAATTTCCTTTACCTGTAAAATTTTTTGTGAAATTTTTTTGAGTTTTGAATTTCAAAATTCATTAAATATTTACATTTAACCACCATTAAATCAGCTTTTAAAATATCATTTACTTGTTATAAATTTTAAGATTTTCTTCGTTTTCCAAATACAAAGTCTTGTACTCTACAAAATTTTTTGGGTGATTTTTTTAATTTATAATTTCTAAAATTCTTCAAATATTATTTTTTAATTCATATTAAATCCGTTTTTCAAAATTCAATTTATTTTGAGAGTTTTTTTTAGAATTTTCCTATTTTCGAGATACGGAGTTTCCTACTCCGTAAATTTTTTTGGGAGATTTTATTGTGTTTATAATTTTTAAAATTCTTTAAATTTCTCATTAAATTTATATTAAATCTTTTTTTTCAAAATTCAATTTACTTGATAAGTTTTGCATTTTTTAAAATTTTTCTTGTTTCTAAAATACGGAGTTTTTCACTCCGTAAATTTTTTTGGTAAGATTTTTTTGAGTTTATAAATTTTAAAATTCTTCAAATTTTATTCTTTAAATCATATTAGATCAGTTTTTAAAAATTTAATTTATTTTATGAGTTTTGTATTTTTTTTACATATAACAATTTTCCTTGGTAAGGGTTTTTCAAGTAAATTTTTACTAGTTTGCTATTTTTAATTTTATTGTAAATTAAAAAAAATTATTAATAGATTAAATTAAATTGACCATATGAAATTTTATTTCAAATATATAATTTTTAATTTTTACAATTTAATCCTTCTAACTAATTTTTACAGTATAATTTTATAGATTATGAAAATATCTTCCAAAATTCTCTAGACTTTGTAGTGTCATGCATGAAATCATCCACTAAAAGTCAGATACGATTAATTTAGACTACATCTAAATTAATAAAAATTAAAAATTAAAAAACTCTAAAATAAAATAAAATAAAGACAGGTGCCAAAGCTGGTGGAAACTCCAACATTGTTGTTGTCCTTCATCCCCTATAAATGGAGTTTTGATTTCTTCATTTGAAAGCTTTAGTAATTTCCAATGAAAGAACAAACAGTAAAATAAAACATTGAAAATTCTTAATTTTTCAAACTTTTAAGGTAATTTTCTTGTAAAAATTCTAATTTTTGGTTAGTTTCATCTACGAATCTTCATTTCAGTGAGTTTTTATGATTGCTTGTGCTCATGGATTTCATTCCATGTTGAAAGGCCAAGCATGAAAACAATGATCAAAGTTTATGTATTTTATTCATATATTTTATTTTTATTGCATTTGTGTTGATTTTCGTTTTAATAATTTGTGTTTACTAGTAGAAATGATATTATCTTTATGAACATGTGTTTAATAATAGTTATCATGTCATGTTCATCATGATTTATATTGAAATATTAGTGATTTTATTTATTTTCAAGTTTGATAAAATTTTCTTTATATATTTATGATATTATTTATGAAATTTCGTGATGGAAAAACTTTGTTTTGGCGATATTCATTCTTTGGCTGAATCTTATTGGAATTGATGATGATGATTTCGTGCTTATTTTTGTCTTGATTGTTCTTAGTTTATTTTGTAATGTTAGTAAACATAGGGACTAAATTTTAAAATTTGTAAAAGTTTTTTTGGGTCATTTTTGGCTTGGTCAAGAGCTTTATGAGCCATGAGAATTCTGATTCATGTGTGTATAAACATGTTTTAAGAGCTTTTAACACTTTAGGGGCATTTTGTAATTTTAAAAAGTTTAGAGACTAAATTGTAAGAAATGGAAAAATTATGTTTTTATGGCTAAAGTTGCTTGGCTAAACCTTCATGTACATTTCTAACATGATTTTTGTTGATTCTAACTTGATTTGATAATTTCTTGTGATGTTTTATAGTGTTTTTTTATATAAGGGTCAAAATGCAAATTTAGAAAGTTTAAGGACTATTTTGCAAAAAGTTGAAAATTTTTGTTTTAAGGCCTAGGTATTTGGCTGAATCCTTGTGGATGTGTTGGCTATGTTTTTCATATGTATTTCTTATGTTTGTGATGTTTTATGATTTTTTTTTATGTAGGGACTTAAATATAAATTTTGAAAAGTTTTGGGACTAAATAGCAAGTTTGAGCATTTAGGAGTAAAATGGTCATTCTCGTCACTTTCAAAATTTTCTATTATTCCCATGGTCTTTAGTAGGGGTATAGAAATTTTCAAAACTTTTTGTATTCTTTCGGTTTTTCGTAGGGTATAAAATGAAATTTTTAAGAGTTTAAGGGATTAATTGTAATTTTTATATTTTAAGCCAAATTTTGGACTCTAATCTCCTTATTTAGGGTAAATTCATCATTTCATGATCATTGTAGTGCCCACTAAGTTACTGTGATACTTTCATGTCGACTGTATACCCTAAAGGCATTTTTGTAATTTTCCTAAAAGCGAGTCCTAGGTAGTCATCGGGATGCTTTTATGCCAAAGGTGTATATTTAGGATAGGTTTGTCATTTCATCATCGTATTAGTGTCCGTTAAGGTACTAGAATACTTTCACGTCAAAGGTATACCCTAAGGGCATTTTGGTAATTTTACCTAAAACCAAGTCCTAGATAGTAACCATGATGCTTTTATGCCAAAGGTGAATTTTTGGATTGTTTTAGCCTTCTAAGAAGATTTTAGTGTCCATTAAGGCTACCGAAATGCTTATACATCGAATGTATACCCTACGAGCATTTTGGTAATTTTGCTTACCGAGATGCTTTTACGCCAAATATGAATATTTATGATTGGTTTAGTCTTCTAAGAACATTTTAGTATCCATTAGGGTTACCGAAATACTTTCACGTTGATGGTATAGCTTAGGAGCATTTTGGCAAATATGCTCATCAAGATGCTTTTACACCAAAGATGAACATTTAAGATAGGTTTAGCCTTCTAAGATCATTTTAAAGTCCATTAGGGTTGTCAAGATACTTTCACATTAAAGGTATACCTTAAGGACATTTTGGTAATTATGTTTATCGAGATGTTTTTACGCCAAAGGTGAACATTTAGGATTATTTTAGCCTTCTAAGATCATTTTAAAGTCCATTAAGGTTACCAAGATACTTTCGCATCGAAGGTAAACTATAAGGGCATTTTGGTAAATTTTTTTCAAGTCGAGTCTTAGTTAAACACTGGGATGCTTTTAGGCCAAAGGTGCATATTTAGGAGAGGTTCACATTTTTATTAACATTTTCAAGTCCTTAGGATAATTAGGATACTTTTATATCAAAGGTATATCATAGAGATATTTTCATAATTTTGCATTAGAACCAAATCTTATGTGAATACTTGGATACTTTTTTGTCAAAGGAACACATTAGGAATAGGTTTGTCATATTAGACCGATTTTAGGTCTTAGGGTCAATATTTTTAATAAAACTAGGTTTTTTTTAAAATTAAGGCAATGTCTCTTAATTAAATTAATAGATGGAATTCTGACCAGAATATGCGAAGGGTTATACAGATTATTTTAATAACAAGACACCTTTTTTCAAAATGAAGTTAGGATTTTTTAATTTTTGTAAAAGTAAAACTTTTTGTATTCAATAGGTTCTCTAGTGGGGTATGATAAAGAATGATAAAAACTTTTGTGTTCTCTTGGTTCTCCGGGAAAGGACGAAAGATATTTTAATTTTCAAAAATATTAAAACTCTTTTTTTATCCGAAATAATAAATTTGTTTTGTAAAATTTAATTTTGAAATATGAGAATTATAACTAAATATCAAATATTGAAGACAAACAAAAATCAAAATTTAAGTTAACATAGGATTAACAAGTACCGATTAAGGGGCATTACAAGAAGGTCGATCATTACTTGTTATTATAACTGACTCTCAGACCCTGTTAAGTGACCTCTTGTATAAGCATGAACCTTGGAGTTTATTTTTTAGGGTTTCCTAATCCTTAAAATATAAAATCTAGTAGATATCCAATCTCACCTAGCCGAAATAAGATTGGTAGAGACTCCAAAATAAATGGTCGTGTCATAATGACTATTTTAGAGTTAAGTTGAGTTAGCAATTCATCTCGGTAACTTAGTCCCTAGACATGGAAATAAAGAATAATAATAATAATAATGATATGGGTCCTAAATAAAAAAAAATAAGGATATACGGATATATATAAGAACAATTGGTACACTTGCCGTTTTAAGTTGGGCTAGTCAAGATTCATATCTAGGCCACATTGCAATAACTTGGCGACTCTGTTAGGGACAAGTTAAAGAGTCAGGATTAAAATTAATTACATGTTAACTAAATTTGATTAATTTGGGTTCAACTGATATTTAACTATAATTCTCAATATTTTCAAAACAAAAATTTTATTATATTTTCAACTTATAAATTTTGATATATATTGTTCATATTTTTAACTAACCTTTTTATTTCCTTTGCAACATTATTTATAGGAGGAATTTAGGATAAGGTTTTTAGTATTTTCTAAATTGTCAAGTCATAAAAGGTAAGTTGTTCCTCCTCACACACTGTGCACTTGCATAGGTATTAGATTCTCCCCCAAATGTACGAAGAGGGCATAGATACCCAATATTTTAGGAGGTGGTGAAGTAGCTCTGCCTTCTGATGTGTTAACCTTTGTCTGGGCTAGTGAAAAGCCTACCAGGTGTAAATTCCTATGCCTGCTGGAGGTGTTAGCCTTGTTATGGGCATGGTAGATACTCCCATTCAAATTGAACTCTTTTCCCACATAAACTTATGATGCGTAAGGATTAGGGTACCTTGACAGTTCTTTCCAAACTCGAGGAACAATTTGAGAACCTATTTAGATGTCTAATCTAAACTTCATGTAATAAACCATAAAGGCCTCACCTAGTTAGATCCATAGCTGGTTCTAAAGCGTACCGAGTTAGGTACATGTGGGGGAACACTTTTCACCCTTTTCTTTTTATTTTATGTTTTGAACATGTGGATCATGTGATGATAATTGAACATCATCATTTATGGTAAGACTTGTTGCACCATAAAAGGTATTGTCATTGTTTTAATTCAAATATCAAGTGATGATGAACAAACATTGTCACTAATAATATGATTACTTCTTTTGCCTTGCAATTAATACGTGCGACCTTAACTACATGGTGTAGACATGTAGGTCAGTGATGATGTTCGAACATCATCACTAGTAATAAAGCCTTTTTATTTGGCCCAATAGGTATCGTAATGCCCTAATAAATTTACACGGGGTAACTTTAATTTATTTTCATGTTAATTTTTTCTTACTTATCTGGGCTAATTTATTTCTCATTTTTTTTTGTTACTATTGCCCCTCTTTTTATATTAGCATACCTTAAGGCACCATAATGTCAATTTTATTTTGGGTAGTCTTTTTGATAATAGGCCCTTTATATATAGTTGTTCACACGCATTTTGTTGTAATATTACATTAATTTCATCCTTGCACCCGTTCGTATAAGTATATTCATACATGCATTTTATAAGGGTTAAGGGGTAAAATGAAGCTTTATTCAGATTTATTAGTTTTCTAAAGGAATTTATTTCTTTTAATCCAAGAGTGTTAGGATAATCAAACATGATTGACCATGGCAGATGAATTCTTAGTACGCTTCCAAATAATTGAGGGAGATGATTGAGAAGCACAAGAAACTATAATAAAATGACAGGAGGAGATGCAAGCCCAAATCTCTAAGCTAATGGAACAAGTGATGGCTAGAGAGAAAGATTTTAAAAATGAGAATCCAAGAAACCAAGGGAATCTTTCTAGTACTATTACCAACTTATGCGCGGTAGAGGGGCAACGATCTCAAAGAACCTAACTTATGGAAGCTAGTCCCACAATACCTACTGCTATAGACCCTAATGCTCAACAAAGAGTAACAGGTTTAAGACAAGATACTACATTATACAATTCAATGGGTACAAATATGATGGGCTTATTGAATAAAAAAGTCTTAAGTTCAAGACCCGAAAAAAAGTTAAAATCAAGAGTTGTAAAAAAAAGGTACCAGCTCTTTGAAAAAAGGCTCAAGGCGATAAAAGGAGTTAGGGATTTAAGAAGTGTTGATATGGATGAGTTGAGTTTGGTATCAAGTCTAATTCTCCATTTTAAGTTTAAAATGCCAAACTTTGAAAAATTTAGTGGCACTACTTCTTTGCAAGCCCACAATAAAATTTATATTAGAAAAATGATCTCACATACCCATAATGACAAGCTTTTCATTCACTATTCTTAAGAAAGCTTGTCAAGGTCAGCATTAAAATGTTATAATAATTTGAATAGGAGTTAAGTACAATGTTGGGAAGACTTGGCTAATGCTTTTCTTTAGCAATACAAGCATATGCCAAATTAGGAACCTAACCAATTGTTTGTTCAAAGTATGGAGAAGAAATCAACAGAAATGTTCATACGGTATGCCCAGAGATGAAAATACGTAGTGGTCCAAATACAACCACCTTTAATGGAAAAAGAGATGGTATATTTATTTCTGAATACCTTACTAAATCCATTCTGTGATAAATTTATAGGAAGTGCCATAAAGAGTTTTGCTTATATAGTGGTCTCTAGTGAAATGATTAAAAATACCATCAAAAATAGGAAGATACAAGTTAATTTGGTGCTTATGGTGAAGAAGAAAAAAACTTATCAAAGGAAAAAGAAATCCAAGCTGTATTCAGATGAATCAACCACTTATGAATCCTAATCAATATTGGCCTCATAATTACAAGCTCTATTATCCTCTCCTGAATAATACATCTAGTGCGTCCCATTATCCCTCCCTACTGATGCTTACAGTTAAACCGACTATCATATCTAAGCACAAGTCAAGTCCTCGGTAGAACATTCAGAGTAAATGTAAAAAGCTGAATCTAAATCGGGTTAAGTAGATTCCAATGTCTTATTTGAGCTTCCACCCATGCTTATCAAGGATCACCTCTTGAGACCTATCCAAATTAAACCTTTGAAACCACCATATCTTGAATGGTACGACGTCAACCAATATTGTGATTATCATTTTGATAATTCAAGTCATTCAATAAAAGATTGTCTTGCTCTTAAGTACAAAGTTTGGGACCTTATTAAAGCTGGGAAGTTGAGCTTCGAAGATGGGAAAGCTAAATGTCATTGAAAAAAAGCAGATGTATACTATGATGATTAGTGTAACCTTTATTTTGAAAAGCCCTTGGCTCTAAATTGATACATTTTATACAGTATATATGTTAAAATTTTTTTATAAGGTAAGAGTATTTTTAAAAAACATGATGATGAAAAGTCTCGAGAATACTAATGATCAAGGTTAAAAATAAGGTTATACTCTTTTATAATGACATCAACCAATAATCATTCATATAAAAAGTCAAAAGTCTTCAATGGTGATATTGAAAGTATTTAAAAGTTCTCAATGTCTTCAATGGTGATATTCAAAAACAAAGCTTTGATGGTGATATTCAAAGCATTTAAGAGTTTTCAACATCTTCAGTGGTGATATTCAAAGACAAAGCTTCGATGGTGATATTCGAAGCATTAAGAAATTTATTGCCTCTATACGCGATCCTATGTTTAGGTAAATGAAGAAGGCTTTGAAGAAGCTTGGATTGTGATATTTGAAACATTTAAAATTCTTTAAAGTCTTCAATGGTGATATTGGAAGACAAAGCTTCAATGGTGATATTCAAAGCATTTGCCTCTTCACGCGATCCTATAGTTAGGTATGTGAAGAAGGCTTTGAAGAAGCTTCAATGGTGATATTTAAAGCATTTAAAAGTTTTCAATGTCTTATATCATGATATTCGAAGATAAAGCTCTGATAGTGATATTCGAAGCATTTAAAAGTTTTCAAAGTCTTTAATGGTGATATTTGAAGACAAAGCTTTGATGGTGATATTCAAAGCATTAAGAAATTTATTACTTCTTCACGTAATCCTATGGTCAAGTAGGTGAAGAAGGCTTTGAAGAAGTTTTAATGGCATTATTCAAAGTATTTAAGAGCTTTTCATGATCTTCGATGGTGATATTCGAAGACAAAGCTTTGATGGTGATATTCAAAGTATTTTAAAGAAATCTATCGCCTCTTCACGCAATCTTATGGTCAGGTAGGTGAAGAAGGCTTTGAAAAAGCTTCGATGGTGATATTCAAAGCATTTAAGGTTTTTCAAGTTTTTGATAGTGATATTCGAGGATAGAGCTTTGATGATAAAATATACCTAAAAAATAGGGGCCCTCAAGGATCCCAATTTGGCAAATTTTGATAAGTTGATGGACGCCTGTCAAAGATGATTGATCTGAGGGTATTTAACCTTATTGTAGTATGTCAATCAGGGGTAATTTTTATCTTGACTTTAAACTTTTTTATATTACATTTTAGAAAATGTAAATTATGAAATGAATTTTGATTTGTAAATAGTATGCATATTGTCATCGACCATGAAGTTTGTTAATAACGATTTCTAGTATCTAGGATAATAAGAACATTTTGAGAAACATTTCCTTGTGATAGATGATCACTATTAGTTTGAACTCTCTCAGAAAGGTCCTTCACTTTCACATGTATTGATTATCACAGACTTTTAACTATAGACCTTTCACCACTAAAGACCTTCCACGTCTAAATATTCTTTTTAATGGATTCCTTGAAGGTCTTGCAAATAGGTTATGCTCCTAAAAGTTATAGATATCGATAGTTTAACATGTGTTAAAATAATAATAGTAATTTTGAGATCTCTCTCATCTTGATAATCTTTTGTCATAACTTCTATGGCACTTCTTCAAATCCTTGATTTAGAAATAATGAGAGTAAACATGAGTCAAACTCTCCTTAACCTTTTAACAGAACCTTTTTGGTCTAATGCTTGATACAGAAGATATGAAATCTGAGAAGTTTTCCATGCCAATTGATTTTCTTTCGAAGGCTATAAAGCTGATAATGTTGAGGGGCAAACCATAAGCCTTTAAAAATTGAGTGTAGCGTCATGTTATTGAGGTATTCAAAATGATTTTAGGAAGAAATTATCTTCTTTCCTAGCAAAATGCTTGCCAATTCAAATGGCTATGTTTGAAATGAAAAAAAGGTCTTTTTTCTCAATCCCTTTGCAAATAGAGAAAATTATCCTCTGCGGTCCCTTTTGAGCCTGATAATGCATTTTCTTTCTTTGAACCCTAATTAAGGATCACCCTCCACACTAGGGGCAAATAAGGTGAAACTTCGAAATCATAAAGGGCAAATTCCAATCTAGAGTTACAAATAGACCAAGTTTTGAAAGCTAAAGAAAGTTCAAGTTTTAAGTTCAAATATTCAAAATGGGAAATGAAGAAAGTTCAAAGTTCAAGTTTCAAGTTCAAATATTCAACATGAAAAATGAAGAAAGTTTGAGTTTCAAGTTCAAGTATTCGGAGTAAAAAAAAATTAAGGAAGTTCAAATTTCAAGTTTTTCAAAGTAAAAAATTAAATAATAAATAAACCAAGAAATTTTAAATTTCAAGTTCATTCCAAATGAAGAAGGAAGAAAGTAAAAGTAAATGAAGAAATATAGATGTGTTTTGCTTTAGAAGACATGCTGAGTCAAGTTTTGCTGAAAAAAGGGATACTTAATTTAATTACCCTTAAACACTTGATTTGGGCCTATTTATCCTTTCTTTCTAAACCCTGAACCATGGCCTACGTTACGTACCTAATAAAGTCCATTTTGATCAAACGTAGCTACTTGAGCTATCGGGCTATTCCTATGAAGCTTTTTTGAATGATTTTTGAGTCCTCAAGAATATGATGGGGCAAGCTTAGAGGCCTTGGAATCGCTCTTAAATCAACAAAGATAGCCACAAATAATAACCTGTCATCGCAATTCAGAAATGATATCAAACCCATAAAAATTTCATGACATCAACAAAAGGTTGAGTTAAATGTCCAAACATTGATTCCTTTTAAAATAAACTTTTAAAACTTTTGTGCCTAAACTTAGGAATTGATGCTTGCCAAAAGCTTTTCAGATTAATCTTTCGAGACTTGGTGTTTGCTGGCTTTAATTCACACCGGTGGGCTATTGTATTAAAAGCATTTTATAACTTGATTGTTTGTCTTCAAAGAACTCCTATGAAATGAACATCTAGCTAAATTTGGTCTTAATAAACCTTGACTTTATTATTTCAATTTCTTTAAAACAAATTTTAGCAGTGCCACCCCATTTGTGCCTCTAAATTCATTTTTTTCATCTCATTAAAATAAGTCCCTAGTGGTGATCATCAATCACAAGAAAGTTTTAACATCATGATGAAGATAGAGTATTCATTATCCTTGACATTGGAAAATCAATGGTTGAAATTGTTTTAGAATTTTCATAGATTTTGACCATGTAAACTTTTGCCCCAGGTTCGAATGAGAAAGTGACCTCGTTCTGTAAATCCTAAAATTTTGCTGGGTTATGATATTTCTCATGATTTTAATAGAAGTTTGTAAATATGCCTTGAGTAAATACTCATCCAACTATATAAGGTTGAATCATTGAGTTGATAGACATTAATGTGATGTTTGGTGACCTTTTAGGAAAATTTGAATGACTCCTAAATCCCTGAAATAAAGATTAAAAGAAGGATGTCATGGGACAAAAATATGATAACCTATTAGTGATTTAAAATACAAGTATGGGAAGAAGCCTTCAACTTTAAGTTCAGTCGTAGGCTCTTTTTGCCAAAAGAAAAAAAATCCGCATATTTCGAAGATACCTTCAAATTGAGGTTCAAGCTGACTCTCTTGCCTAAAAAGAAATACAAATGTTTGCAACATTTCTGAAAATGCCTTGAACTCCAAGTAAAAACACATTTTCAAAATAAAAAGATATCTCAAGAATAGTTTTAAAAATGCCTTTAACTTTAATATAATGAAGCCATCATATGCATTTGCATCCAATAATTTGTAGGAAGAGTTAAAGGTGATGCTGAAAAAAAGTAATAATCATTCTTATTCCCTCAAAATCAAAGGGTAAGTCCCTCATCCTTTCAAATTGACCAAGCATCAATGTTATCCCAACCCCTTTCATCTGTTGACTTATCAGTTTTGTCTCGATCAACCTTTACCTATTTTGATTTATTAGTTTCATCCTGATCAACGTTTTCATTTGTTAACTTGTCAGTTTCATACCTGTTAACCCCTTTTATTTATTGACTTGTAGGTTTCATCTTTGTCAACCCTTACCTATGTTGACTTATCGATTTCATCTCGATCAACCCCTTTCATTTGTCAACTTGTTGATTTCATCTAGGTCAACCCTACCTATGTTAACTTGTCGATTTTGTGTCGGTCAACCTTTTTTGTTTGTTGATTGTCATTTCATCTTGGTCAACCCTTTTTATTTGTTGACTTGTAGGTTTTGTCTCGATCAATCCTTACCTATGTTGACTTATTGATTTCATAATGATCAACTCCCTTCATTTGTTGACTTTTAGGATTTTTTTTTTGTTCACTTTCATGGTTTTGTCCCAATCAATCCATTTAGACTTAGGTTCCACCTTGGTCATCCTTTAATTTAACGATTCACCTTTGGTTAATTAACTATTATGTTCATTATTAGTTTAGATTATATTTCAAAGCTTAACGATCCAAACAAAATTATGTCTATTTGGTCTTTGCCATGTTTTTTATTCTTAGCAATGGTCAAAGAAAGGCAGCCGTAGACACTAAATTCGTTCGATCTCTTTTTTTATAATCCTGAATATTCGAGATTAAGAACTTAACAGCCAACCTCATTAGGAACGATCTTTTTATCAAGACCTTTTTAGTCATGTTTAAACGGTTGTAAGTTCACATGACAGAAAAATCATATTTTTATCTCTAATTACGGAAATATAAGACGAATATTTAAGAAAAATTATTTTTAACAGTTTTTTTTTAAATTTTGAAAATATATCTCTGCAGATGATATCACGGTCAAATTTTTAACATTTAAGAATTTTTTAGAATTTTTCATAAAATTTGGGAAATTGACTATTGTACATTTTTATCGATATCTAAATGGTATTTATCCTGAAACTGACTCTGAAAAATTAGAAATATTCAAGGAAAAATTAATATTGGCATTTTATATCACAAGGTGTCAAGTTGCCCATTTTAGTAATTAATTTAAAATTTTTTACAGTACCGCGAGTATTATACTTATGAAATTTTTCTTAGTAAAATTATTTTGAATTTTGGATTTTTAGCTTTACCAATTTCTAAATTAATATTTTGAGTAATATTTTTTATTTAATTCATTTTATATAAGTTCCAATGTATTTTTTTGGAAAATTTTTTTGTTTCCAAAATATGAACTTTCTTTTATCTATAAAAGTTTTGGCAGAACTTTCTTAAGTTTTGAATTTTAAAATTTTTTAAATTTTCACATTTAACTACTATTAAATCAGTTTTTAAAATTTCATTTATAATTTATACATTTTAGGATTTTCTCCGTTTTCCAAATATAGAGTTTTCTATTTTGTAAATTTTTTGGGTGATTTTTACAAATTTATAATTTCTAAACTTCTACAAATATTATTATTTAATTCATATTAAATTATTTTTTTTCAAAATTCAATTTATTTTATGAGTTTTTTTAAAATTTTTCTGTTTTCATGATACGGAGTTTCTGACATCATAAATTTTTTCGAGGGATTTTTCTATGTTTATATTTTTTAAAATTCTTTAAATATTCTCATTAAATTCATACTAAATCAGTTTGTCAAAATTCAATTTATTTGATAAGTTTTGTATTTTTTAGAATTTTTTTATGTTTTTAAATTACGGAGTTTTTCACCCCGTAAATTTTTTCGGTAAAATTTTTTTGAGTTTATAATTTTTAAAATTCTTCAAATATTATTGTTTAAATCAGATTAAATTAGTCTTGAAAATTTCAATTCATTTTATGAGTTTTGCATTCTTTTACATATAAAAATTTTTTCGATAAGGTTTGTTTGGTAAATTTTTACAAGTTTGCTATTTTTAATTTTTTTATATAAATTAAAAATTATTTTTATTATTAGATTAAATTAAATTGATCATATGAAATTTTATTTCAAATACATAATTTTTAATTTTTACAATTTAATCCTTCTAACTAATTTTAGTATCATATTTTTACATATTATGCAAATATCTTCCAAAATTCTCTAGAATTTAATTATGTCATGCATGACATCATCCATTAAAAGATAAGTACAATTAATTTAGGTCACATCTAAATTAATAAAAATTAAAAAATAAAAAATGTAAATAAAATAAAGAAATGTGTGGAAGTTGGTGGAAGTTTCCCCATTGTTACTGTCTTTCATCCCCTATAAATAGGGGTTTCATTTCCTCATTTAAAAGCTTTAGTAAGTTCCATAAACAAAAAAATCAATCACTAAAAAAATGAAAATTCTTAAATTTTCAAGCTTTGAAGGTAATTTTTCTTGTAAAAATTCTAATTTTTGTTAATTGCATCTTTGAATCTTCATTTTAGTAAGTTTTATGATTGCTTGAGCTCATTGATTTCATTCCACGTTGAAAGGCCAAGTACAAAAACAATGACCAAAGTTTATGTATTTTGTTGATATATTTGATTTTTATTGCATTTATGTTATTTTTCATTATAATAATTTGTGTCTATTAGTAGAAATGATATTATCTTTATGAACATATGTTTAGTAATATTTATCATGTCATGTTCATCTTGATTTATGTTGAAATATTAGTGATTTTATGTATTTTCAAGTTTGATAAAAATTTGGTTATATATTTATAATATTATTTATGAAATTTCATGATGGAAAAACTTTGTTTTAGTGATATTCATGCTTTGGCCGAATCTGATTGGAATTGATGATGATGATTTTGTGCTATTATTGTCTTGATTTCATGGCTTTTAGGTTACTTTGTAATATTAGTAAACATAGAGGCTAAATTGTAAATTTTTTAAAAGTTTTTTAGGTCATTTTTGCCTTGGCCGAGAGCTTTATGAGCCATAGAATTTTGATTCATGTAACACTTTAGGGGTCATTTTGTAATTTTAGAAACTTTAGGGACTAAATTGCAAGATATGGAAAAATAATGGTTTTATGGTTAAAAGTGCTAGGCCATACCTTCATGTACATTTTTGCCATGATTTTTGTTGATTCTGATTTGATTTGATGAATGATTTCTTGTGATATTTTGTGGTTTTTTTTAAATAGGGGTCAAAATGCAAAAGTAGAAAGTTTAGAGACTATTTTACAAAAAGTTAAAAAATTTTTTTTCAAGGCCAAGGTGATTGGTCAAATCCTTGTGGATGTGTTTGCTATGTTTTTATATGTATTTTCGTATGTTTATGATGTTTTATGATTTTTTTATTTAGGGACTTAAATATAAATTTTGAAAAGTTTTGGTACTAAATATCAAGTTTAAGTATTTAGGAGTAAAATGGTCATTTTCATCACTTTCAAAAATTTATAATATCCCTATGGTCTTCCGTAGGGGTATAGAAATTTTCAAAACTTTTCTTATTCTCTTGGTTTTTGTAGGGTACGAAATGAAATTTTTAAAAGTGTAGGGGTTTAATTGTAATTTTTGCATTTGAGCCAAATTTCAAACTTTAATTTCCCTATTTAGGGTAAATTCATCATTTCATGATCGTTTTAGTGTCTACTAGGGTACCGAGATACTTTCACGTCGAAGGTATACCCTACGGGTATTTTGGTAATTTTCAAAATCAAGTCCTAGGTAGTCATCGGGATGCTTTTATGCCAATGGTGTGTATTTAGAATAGGTTTACCATTTCATGATCATTTTAGTGACTATTAGGGTACCAGGATGCTTTCACGTTAAAGGTATTCCCTTAGGAAATTTTAGTAATTTTTCTAAAATCGAGTCCTAGGTACCCACCAGGATGCTTTTATGCCAAAGGTGCATATTTAGGATAGGTTTGTCATTTCATCACCATTTTAGTGTCCGTTAGGGTATCGGGATACTTTCACGTCAAAGATATACCCTAACGACATTTTGGTAATTTTGCTTAAAAACCTATTCCTAGATAGTAATTGGGATGCTTTTATGCCAAATGTGCATATTTAGGATAAGTTTGTCAATTCATCACTGTATTAGTGTCCGTTAAGGTACCGAATACTTTCACATCAAAGGTATACCCTAAGGGCATTTTGAAAATTTTGCTTAAAATCGAATCCTAAATAGTAATCAAGATGCTTTTATGCCAAATGTGAATATTTAAGATTGGTTTAGCCTTCTAAGAACATTTTAGTGTCCGTTAGGATTATCGGGATACTTACACATTGAATGTATAGCCTAAGGGCACCGGGATGCTTTTATGCCAAAGGTGGATATTTAAGATTGGTTTAACCTTCTAAGAACATTTTAGTGTCCATTAGGGTTACCAAGATACTTTCACATCGAAAGTATACCTTAAAGGCATTTTGATAATTTTGCTCACCGAGATGCTGTTAAGCTAAATGTGAATATTTAGGATTGGTTTAGCCTTCTAAGATCATTTTAATGCACCGTGATACTTTCAAGTTGAAGGTATACCCGAGGGTATTTTCGTAATATTGCTTATAGGGATGCTTTTTCTCCAAAGGTGAACATTTAGGATTATTTTAGCCTTCTAAATTCATTTTAAAGTCCATTAAAGTTACCAAGAAACTTTTACATCGAAGGTAAACCTTAAAGGCATTTTGGTAATTTTCCTTGAGCCGAGTCTTAGGTTAGCACTAGGATACTTTTAGGCCAAAAGTGCATATTTAGGATATCTTCACATTTTTATTAGCATTTTCAAGTCCTTAGGATAACCGAAATACTTTTACGTTAAAGATATACCCTAAAGGCATTTTTGTAATTTTGCATTATAACCAACTCTTATGTGAATAGTAGGATACTTTCATGTCGAAAGTATATATTAGGAACAGGTTCATCATATTATACTGTTTTTAGGTCATAGGGTCAATATTTTTAATAAAACTAGGTTTTTTTTTTTTAAAATTAAGGCAATGTCTCCTAATTAAATTAATACTTGGAATTCATACTAGAATACGCGAGGGGTTCTATAGATTATTTTAATAACGAGACATCCTTTTTCAAAACGAAGTCGAGATTTTTCAAATTTTGTAAAAGTAAAATCTTTTGTATTCCACAAGTTCTCCAATGGGGTACGATAGAGAATAATAAAAACTTTTGTGTTCTCTTAGTTCTCCAGGAGAGGACAGAAGATATTTTAATTTTCAAAAAATTAAACTTAGATTTTATCATCTAGAATAACAAATTTGTTTTGTAAAATCTAATTTTGAAATATGGGAATTAGAATTAAATATCAAGTATTGAAGCTAAATAAAAATCAAAATTTAAGCTAACACGGGATTAATAGATACCGATTGCAAAGAATCACGAGAAGATCGATACTTACTTGTCATTGTAACCAACTCTTGGACCTTTTTAGGTGATCTCTGGTATGAGCAAAAACCTCAAAGTTTGTTTTTAAGGGTTTTGTAATCCTTAAAATATAAACTCCAATAGGTGTCCAATCTTACCTGGCCAAAATAAGATTGGTGGTAACCCCAAAATAAATGGTTCTTTTATAATGACTATTTTAGAGTTAAGTTGAACGAGCGATTCATCTTGGCAACTCAGTCCCCAAACATGGAAATAAAGAATAATAATAATAATAATAATAATAATAATAATAATAATAATAATAATAATAAGATGGGTCCGAAATAAAAGAAAATAAGGATATACGGATATATATGAGAACAATGGGTACACCCGCCATTTTAAATTAGGCTAGTCAGGATTCGTATCTAGGTCACATTGCAACAATCGCCATTGAGGAAGGCCACTTTGGCATCCGTTTGATGTACTTCAAGGTTGTAAATTGAAGCAATTGCAAACATCACCTTTACATAAGTGAATTTAATAACTAGTGAGAGAGTTTCAAAGTAATCTATATCTTCCTTTTGACTATAACCTTTGACTACCAACCTTGCCTTATATTTGCCAATACTACCATTGATATTGAGTTTTTTTTTCACAACCAACTTAGTGTGAATAGGTTGTGTTAAGAGGTAGATCCTCTAAAGATCATGTCTTATTCTTATGTATGGATTTAATTTCATCATCCATAGCTTTCTTCCAAAATTTGGAATCATGCATATTCATAGCCTCTTGAAAAGTTTTAAGAATGTCCTCTAACATGTAAGTATACATTTTTGGTCCAAAATTCTTTTCAATCCTTTTTCTTTTGCTTCTACTCAATTCAGTAACAATATATGCATTTTTATAAGATGTACTAGCATGATTATCACTAATATGATCATGTAAAGATGCATCAACATCATAATAAACAAAGTCATGCTCATTCTGTAACAAATTATTTGACAATTCTTTCTTTAAATCAAGATTACTAGCATCGTCCTTTTGACTATAACCTTTGACTAACAACCTTGCTTTATATTTGCCAATACTACCATTGATATTGAGTTTCTTTTTCACAACCAACTTAGTGTCAATAGGTTTTGTGTTAAGACGTAAATCCACTAAAGACCATGTCTTTTTCTTATGTATGGATTTAATTTCATCATCCATAGCTATCTTCCAAATTTTGGAATCATGCATATTCATAGCCTTTTGAAATAGCCTTTTGAAATAGC
>JBBYHL010000001.1:10024778-10035082 GCA_038381835.1 Adansonia madagascariensis | reverse complement strand
TTCATCATCCATAGCTATCTTCCAAATTTTGGAATCATGCATATTCATAGCCTTTTGAAATAGCCTTTTGAAATAGCTTTCTATTTTTCCTTTCTGCTATTCATTTTGAGGTGGAGTATTAGTAGCAAATACTTTTTTAATAATACCATGTAATGCACATAAAAAAGTAAACTCATTTGATAAAAACTCACCTCCTCTATCGAATCTAAGTTTCTTAATATTCTTGTTAGTTAAATTCTTAATTTCCACTTTAAAAATTTTAAATATTTCAAAAGCTTTATCTTTTGCTCTAAGCAAATATATATATTTATAATTAGAGAAATCATCAATACAAGTATTAAAATATCTTTTTCCTCTTTTGGTTAAAAAATATTATTATCATTTAAATCAGTATGAACTAACTCTAATAAAGAAGTTGTTTTAAAAACTAATTTACTAGAAGACTTAGTAATTTTTGCTTGAGCACAACATTCATAAGTTTTAGCACTCAAGATAGAATTTGATTTAGGAACTAAACCATGAGAGGATATTCTACTCAATGCATTCATGCCAATATGCCCTAATCTATAATGCCATAGAAAATTGAACTTATTCACATCAACAATATAAGCATATTAGAAATAGTTTTATTGATACTAAGAAATACATATTGTCTTTAGATAGTTTTTTTCCTACAAATGTTCTTTTCTTAAACATGATCACTTTTTGAGAATCAAACATAACTTTAAAACTATGGTCATCATGTTTCTTAAAAGCAATTAAACTCTTTCTAAGATTTGGAATGTGATATACATCTTGCAAAGTTAGAACTTCGCTGAAAGTAAGAGGAAGTTTGTTAGTCCCTTTGCTAACAACCTTGCAAGTGGAAGAGTTCCCCATGAAGATTGATTTGTCCTTATTAATTTCTTTATCATATGTTTTGAATCCACCTTTGAAAAGAGTAACATGACAAGTTGCACCAAAGCCAATCCATTAATTCTTTTGATTATCAACCATAAGAACTTCGATTAGCATTGCAACCATGTCATCTTCGGTTACTATGTTGGCTTCATTTTTATTACCTTTGTAAAAGTGGCACACCTTTACAAAATGGCCATTCTTTCCATGCACAAAGCAAAGACCTTTCTTCTTCTTAGAGTAATTTCCAAGTTTATTGAACTTGCTCTTTGAAGAGTTTTCCTGCCTCTTGTTGTGAGTTTTGTTCTCACCTTTGAAAGAAAATGATAAAGTAAGACCTTCAATGTTATGCACATTGTTGTCACCCACTTTATTAGAGGTTTCCTCTCTATTTTAGGCTGCACTTTCAATTTATATGTACTGAACCAATTCATCCAAGGTAAATGGTCTTTTCTTAGGTTTCAAATACCTTTAATAATCTTTTCTAGATGGGGTAAAATTACCTATGATGGTAAATACTTGGAAAGTTTCAGAGATTGGTTCTCTCACATCATTGCACTCAATTGCAATGTCATTTAATTCATTCACTTAATGAATAACTGGTTTAGAATACATTATTTTAAAGTCAAGATACTTGCTCACAAGGAAAGATTTCTTTCCCACATCTTCATTCTTATATCTCTTTTCAATTGCATGCCATTAACTCTAACATTGAAGTGTGTTTGTGAGACACATTGAAAAGTGAATTAATGAGGGCTTAAAAGATGGTTACGTAGCAAATATAGTTGTCTTTAATCCACTTTTGTTGTTTTATCATCAGTTCTTCATTCTTGTAAGTTTTTTAAGGGTAGTACTCATGCAGTACATAAGCAACTTTTAAAAGACTAATTTGATAGTAAATCTTCATGCTCCATCATTTGTAGTTGAGGCCATCAAGTTTCTTCACTTCATAAAAATGAGGTTTAATTATAATAGTTGCCATTGAGAAGTACTATTATCCTAAAATTGTTGTATATGGGGGTTGGACTAATGTAATAAAAAATAGTTGTGAAGAAAAAGATGAAATGAAGAAGATTGTAGGCAAAGCACTTCTAGAGAGCTTTCTTTAGGATAATAGTTTCCAAGTTGTAGGCAAGTCACTTTTAGGAAGCTTTCCTTAGGATAATAGTTTCCCTATTATGTTGTAAATGGTTTCTTTAGAAACATTAACCAAAGAATGCAATGCCTACTCAAAGAAGAATGTGATTGCACTTTAGGTTCTTCTTGAATATATGAACCATGAGCGCAAAAAAAAAAAGAGTGCAGGAAGAGAAATGATTCTTAAAGAGAATTGGATGTAAAGATGTTAGTAGTTTGTAAAATGAATGTTAAATGAAGTATTTATAAGCCCCAGTAGGAGTTGGAAACACCCATTCTCGATTAGACATGTCTTTGCTAAAGACTCAAATTTTGGAATGAAAGAGTATGTCCAACGAAAAAATTATTTGAATTTTCAGATAAGCCTCCATTTATGGGATTCTGATCCCTTAGACCAAAATTATACAGAATACATGTCCGAAGCCTTTCCTCAAAGATATTGATCCCTTAGGCAAAATTGTAATAGATTACAGTTTTAACTTACCATTCAAATCCTCTTTAAAGAAGTTCGAATCCTTTTGCCTATCTTCATTCCAAAGGCTTCTAAATTATTTCCCAACTTCATTTTCCAACACAAATGCAAACTATATGCATTCGAACATTTTATAAATCACATAAGACACTTTGTAAAAATTCTTTTTGATAATATATACAAGTTTGCACTAAAATTTGGTGGTAGATTCGGATACTAAACTTTTTCATTATGTAAGCTCATTCCCAACTTCATTTTCCAACACAAATGCAAACTATATGCATTCGAACATTTTATAAATCACATAAGACACTGTAAAAATCTTTTTGATAATATATACAAGTTTGCACTAAAATTTGGTGGTAGATTCGGATACCAAACTTTTTCATTATGTAAGCTCATTCAATTGCGAACTTGATGTTTCAAAATAAGTTTGCACTAAAATTTGATGGTATATTCAGATACCAAACATTTTCATTATGTAAGCTCATTCAATTGCGAACTTGATGTTTCAAAATGGGGGTCTAAAGTGTTGTTTTTCTTTTCTTTTCTAGAATTATCTGGCAAGCATTTAAGCTAGCTTAATCCTCAGGCTTTGCTTACTCCTACTTGTTGGAGGGCAATATATTATGCAGTCTTCTATATGATGAAGTTTAAGTTCCATGATTTTGGTTTCTAATTACAAAATCTTCTCTTACAACTTAATTTAAAACAAGAAAACTGTTAAAGCATTGCTCTTTTAAGGAGGTTCACCTGAAATTAATTGCCATTCAGATTTATGGTTTGCTATTGGCAAACTGGCTGGAGATGAAAGCAAAAGCTTCTCGTGCAAGCAAGCTTTTATTTGTGCATGTGAAATATTATATAATCAATTAAATGGAATTAAATCACAATAAACTAAGAAATATAAACGTTTTCTTAACATATAAACAAAAACTTACAGAAATTACTAAACTTTGAAGATGTGATTGATGTCTATGCTAATGAACCAATAACCAAAACAAATAAAAAAAATTACGTATCAATAAGAAAACTTTAATAAGATCAATATGGAATACAGGAAAAAAATGTTAAAAAAGAAGTCTGGTTTTGAATCAGATCGAGTCTAAAGAGACAAAACATATATTAATATGAGATCTAAACTCAGCTTAAATCTAGTAACATTACAAATAATGCCTCTGCTTTCAAGTTATGTGGTCCATGCAGAAATGCTAGTTGAGAGCTTGCTTTTTTACAACAATACCTTTTAAATTTTCATATTTTGATTTTTATTCTCAGCGTGAGCCTTGCATTGTGGAAGCTAGGGCTATTTTTTAGGATACTTATCTTATATACTGACAATGAAAAGAAAGAAAAACTCTACAATAAAGTTAATGGGTGACACGTGTTCAATAAAATATATTTAAAAAATAAATAATAAATAAATAAGACATTTTTCATCTCTTGAACAGGCCATAGTAGATTAAGAAACTTGGCGATTTCCAGAAACATTAGGTGTTCTTTTTTAATGTAATACACAAATTTGAAAAATAAAGCAATTCACTTTTATTTTGACATTAAATATTCTATCGATAGCTTCTTTCAAGCTTATCTCAGATGATTTTTATAATCACTCTTTTGATGTGATAGTAAATTTAAAATTTAAATTTTAACATTCGCAATCTCTTCCCCTTTATCTCATGATATCTTTCATAAAAAATATATATATATATATATATATATATATTGTGACGACCATCGTAGAACCCATCTCCACACGAGGAGCAAGGGCTTAACCTACATCACTATCAAAAGTATCAGCTAGCTCAAGATGTACATTCCATCCCATCAGAAAATCAAAAAATTTTATTGAAGATCAAGAATTAATAGCAGCAATTACACCCTGTCCAGTTATTATTGACTTGACTTTGACCTCAACAAATAATAAAAGACATATAAAATATAAACAAGAATTCTATATATCGTAATAAAAAAACAAAATATAAATTTGGTATTTGTTTCCAGAAAATAAAAAACCATTGGTGCATAAAATTGTTCCTCAAATGCAAAAATGCTGACAGATTCAAAGTTCTCATCTCCCTTGATGTAGTTTAAGCTATCAGAAGAGAGTCAGACTTCGATGTTTACTTCAAGAGGCAGACATAATTTACATCACACTGAAATCAACGAGGATCATCCGTTAATATGTGCAGCCTGAAATTTTTGAATGGCAGTTTGATAGGGAGGAACTCAAACCTGAGAGGCAACTGTTAGATATGATGCCCCTGGCTTTCAATGTTTACACATGATAGATCAAACACAGCTTCTCAAACTACAATTTCCTCAATATAGGAGATTCTTTGTGAAGATATTAGGAATATGAAACGTTATTCACATCATTATAATTTTTACTTCATCCTGTTTTATTTCACTGGTCGCATGCCAACAGTTCTTACCCGGAACCGATACTGAGGCTGAGACTCCTCATCACTGTCATTGTCATCATCTTCACTAGAGTCATCTTCGACTCTTTCCCACCGTGCATAGTCCAGAGCTGAGTGTCCTTTTGGTTTAGGGATTGCCTGCCATCCCTTTGAATCATTGGTGTTATGTTGTAGAGGAGCAGCAACTTCAATTCTCTGAGGCACATTCTTCTGACCTGAATGTCCCTCAGGTTTCAGGATTGCCAGAAATCCTTTGGAATCCTTTTCATTTGGTTCTTGAGGAGCAGCAACTCCAGGATTTATTTCAGGCACAATCTTATAATCTGTTTTGTGCTGAGGAGATTGTTTAACATCAGGTTTCTCAGGGGCAATCATTTCCGCCTTTACCAGATCCCCGTTAAGCTCATAATTAAGATCTTTCCGAACAGGTGGCACTAACATGCCTTTCTTTTGGTCATCTTGTTCCTCTTCTTTCTCCATTGTATAAGGTTGCCCATGTTCTTCTTCCTGTTCTTCCTCTTCTTCCAACTCTGCTTCCGATTCAGGTATTGGAGCAAGTGCCTTTCCTTGAGCAAAGAACAAAATCCAGTTTCTTACCGACATCCGGATGATCAAGTAAAAAACCAGCTAAAGACAGAACTATTGGAACCAGTTATGGTAATAGATTTCCCAAAGACAATAAACAAGCAATTAATTTTGTACGAGTCAAACAGCAAACAATCACAAAGTCTATGCGAAGTAAAAAAGACAAAGAACTACTTTAACAAATACGATACCATGTAGAATAGTAGAGAAAGATCTATGGCCTGATAGAGATGAGAGGATATACCACTTGTGTCCTCAAACGAGCTTGAAGGTTATGGTAAACTTCTGAAGAGGGATTCAACTCTATGAGCTGGTTGACATCAAAGAGGGCTGAATTATACTCCTCTAGTGTGACTAGTGTTTGCGCTCGCAACATCAAAGCTCCAGTGTGCTTGTGGTCAAGCTCAAGAACCGAGGTACATTCTTCTGCTGCCTAAGGTTCGAATTAACAGCATCAGTTTGCAGACAACAGTTTCCATACATTCAAGTAAAATAGATAACCCGGTATGCATGCATTTCACGAATAACAAAAGCACACCAAGATGCCACAACATATAAAGATAAACGTAGAAGCAAACAGAATTTGTTCATAAGTTTTCACCATATGATCTTATTCGAAATATGATCCTAAATAGAGGATAATCGCAAAACTTTAATCCACAAAGCCAATTTCGCATGGTGAGAAATTTGTTATTGCAGTGGCTCCAGAGCATTTTTGGAATATCCAAAAAAGTTTTAGAACATTCTAAAGAATGTGTCACTGTGTCTGTAAGCGCGCAGGCCAAATGCATAGATGCAGGAACTTGAGTTGTGTACGAGATCAAGTTATGCATCTTCTTATCAAACATCAAAATGACTAATAAAAGTTGTACAATACAATACCATATTTCTCGTAAGTTGTTCAGATTTAAATCTTGCATCATCATGTAGGCTATTGAATCATAACTATTTCCATTGCTTAAAAAATAGAAGAAATGATGATTCTTACTGGAATCAAGAGTGAAAGCAAAACCATCCATTTTAAATAATAAATTTTGTCAGAGATTAGGATCCTGAAATTTTAGATTAATAAGATTCAACATTATTTCTACTGGGATAATCTACTAAAACAAGGAACCCTTGTTACCTACCTCACTGTTTCGACTTGTTTTTCCCCTCTTTATTCTAAATCTTAAGATCATTAACTAATTTTGTTAAGAATAAAATAAATTTCAGAACTTCACTAAGATTTGAAGTAAAGAAAATTTCACTTTCTACTAAAACTATCTTTTTCTCTTAAAAGGGAAAGGAGAACCCACTGAAAAACAATAAAAACAGAATACATAATATCCCAAATAAAATATAGAAAAAAAAAGTCATAATTGCTTTATTATTTTCATATTCATCCATCAATAGCAGAGTAAATAAACTCTCAGAAAACCAACTTTTGTCCATGAAAATATTATAATAAACCCCCAAAAGGTCGGAAAAAAACAGTAAAAACCAACCTTTTCGATTTTCCCGATGTCCTTAATCCAATCTGTGCTAGATAATTACTAAATTTACTAAAAGCCTAATAAGCAAAATCAAAGACAATTCAAAGGAATAATAATAATAATGAGAAAAAAACAGAAAGAGTAAGAGAAACCTTTTTGAAAAGATGCAATTTCAAGTAACAAGCAGCTCTATTACTGTGCAAAGCGATCTTTTGAGGCTTCGTTTTGGCAACCGCCAGCGCCTCCGTGTAGTGACCCAGTGCTTCCTCGTACCTCCCTTCTCTATACATCTGGTGGGCCCTTTCGATCTTGTTAAACGAAGCCGTGGCCATACTCACCGCGCCTCCCCTTCCCCGCCACCCTGATTTCCGATCTGGTTAATCTGTTGTGGATTGATTATAGATGGAACAGAAAATAATTCTTTTTAAAAAACTACAAGAAAGACAAAAAGGGAGCTAGCGTTTCTAGAAAATGATAATTATCTTTGTAATTAGTGAATCAAGCTCAAAGATAGATATGTCAAATTATCGGGTTATTCGTTTGATTAGAAGGCTTACTCAATACCAATAGAGTACGAGAGAGGGTTTTTTTTTTTTTTTTTTAACTTAAAGAGATAGTAATAGGTATTTTTTTTATAGAAAAATTGTGCAGTTTTTTTTTTCATTTAAATAATAAATTTTAAAAGACAAAAATATCTTTATTAAATTTTTGTTATTATTTTAATTTTATATATATTTTTTTTAGATTCATACTTTAAATTTTAAAAAATATAAGTCAATAATAACTTTAAAAAATTAAATCAATTTAAAATTTAATTAAATCTTATGTCAACATTCAAAAATCTCACTCAAACCAGACTCTAGACTCCTCTACTAAAACAAGGATTTATAATTGGGATGATATTATTTAACCATTGAATGGAATATGAAAGGAAGTTGAGCAGCCGTCGGCTTTGAAATCTCACTTTCTAATCGAAAAGGGTTCTATCATTTTAGTGGGAATGGACCATTTGGAGACAGGTGCCGTTTCGTGTGTAGGTCGAGCTCTGCAAATCATTATCAACTATATTGCATCTCAACGTGGCTGTCTCTATAACCAAGGTCCCCCTTTTATACCCATTTTTGGCTTAACTTTATATTAAAATTCTAAGCTACGTACTTACTGGTCACGCAGGTACACATATTCGTAAGTTATTTTGATTTAATTTTTATTATACGAGTTTAGTTTAAGTATTTTAATTATTTGTAAATTTAATTAATTTTTTATTTTTTAATTCAAGGTCAAACTTGAGTTCAAGTATAAAAATATAAGAATAAAGCTTATTTTTATTAAATAAATAAGGTTACTTGAATGAGCTTGAATATTTTATTTTTTATTTTAAACTAGTGTTATCCTCGTGCAATGCTGTGAAAATTTTTATGACTCTATAAAAAAAATATGAAAATATAAGCAATTATAAATTCATAAATTCTCAAAATATGTATTTTATAAGCTTTTGTATGGTTATTTATAAAAAAAATTTAACTATTTTATAATACCAATCATAATAACAAAATGAAAATAGATAAATGATAATATAAATTTGTATTGAACTTAGATGAATAATGGCGAAGGCTAAGCTATTAAATAATAAAATTGAATTAACAAACTAATTTTATATCTTTAAGATATCTATGTAAATTTTTGTCTTAGAACTCAAGTTATCCTCATATTTTTAAACGTAGCTAAGGCAAAGTATAAAATATTCCATCAGTTAACAAATACAATAAAAATCAAATTAATCCCTTTTGCACTCACCCTTTTCTTGTTGACTTTAGCTTGCAGTGTGCTTTCCTCTCTTTTCTTCCTTTAAACTTTTAGATTTTGTGTATTATTTTTATGAATCTTAAATATTGATTGTTTATTTTCAAGTTCAGATCAGTTCTTAAATGTATATAAGGAAAAGATTAAGAAATGGCATTAATGCTTTTCATCTGCAAATTGATTGTAGCAAGGCTATTCAAGCCAATCATAACATAGTATTTTATGTTTCAAATTTCATTATAGAGATTTCCCTCCTAATGTTTGATGTTGGTGTAGTTGTCTTAATACTTTTTTGAAGCTAAATATTATTCAATTTGATTTATTAATGGGATAAGTGACTTCATCATAAAACTTCCCATTTAATCTGCTCTGTATAATGGAAAGAGGAAAGCAAGCATAAATTTTAGCAAGATAAAAATCTATTCAATCGTCAGCAAGCAATATCAAGTGCTAGTATGCTTAAAAAGCAATGACTCTCTAGTATGACCATTTTCACATAGGTGATCTTGGTAGATACTACAACAAATCATTAATGTGCTTATCTCAAAGTGCAATTATGCAAAATATATACTAACTTTTAATTTACTTACAAGTTAAAAATTAAGCAACTTAAAATTCTTAAAAGCACAAAAATAATTATTAAATTATCCTCAATTATAAAAATCAAAATTAGTAAAAGAAAAGTAAAGATACCATTTGTTCTTTGATTTCAACAATGACATAAGTGTTCCAACTTCATGCTCATTTGATTTAAAAAAACCTTCTTAAATATCTATATTAAAAATATATAAATAAGAAAAGAAAAACCATAAATTTTTTCATGAAAAATCCTAAAAATCTAGAGTAAATATAATTTAGCAATAAATTTCTACAACACAGAGTGCTAAAGTTCACTTTAGAGAATATATTCTTTTAATAATACTATAGTTGCAAATATAATTTCAAGGAGTAAGAGTAATTTGAAAGAAATAAAGCAATAAATTCCAAGATTTCAAGTTAGTTTTTTTTTTTTTTTCATAATACCTAAATGTGAATATTGAATAAACACTCGTAGACTATTCCAAAACAATATCTTATCCACTTATGGCTTGCAAAATCAAGCTTAACATTATACTTTTTATTCTAAGGCCAAGGGACTACATCAATTGTTTAAAAAGAAAAGTCATAATAACTGAAATAACTGCATGAAGTCCTTGCTATCATATGTGGATATGATTATAATACCCTTTTTTGTCATAATTTATCCTATAATATTGTATATGATTGATTCTTAATTTCTCTATTCTTGAATTGTTCACATACTAATGCTTATTTTTTAAACTACTCATATTGTTTAATAATAATTTGAAAACAAACGAAACAATCAATATTAAACTTTCAGTTCGTTTTTTAATAATACTTGAATGTAAACATTAAATAAACATCTCCATAAACCATTTCAAGATAGTGTCTCATCCTATTTTGTCTCTACAAAATTAAACTCAATATTATACTTTCTATTCTTTAGGCTAA
>JBBYHL010000001.1:10010065-10024678 GCA_038381835.1 Adansonia madagascariensis | reverse complement strand
ATTTCAAGATAGTGTCTCATCCTATTTTGTCTCTACAAAATTAAACTCAATATTATACTTTCTATTCTTTAGGCTAAAACTCAATATTATACTTTCTATTCTTTAGGCTAAGGCACTATACCAATTAGGGCTAAGCAAAAAAATCGAGAAAACTAAAAACCAATTTGAACCATAGTATTTGGTTTAGATTTTATCAAATCCAATTTGGTTCGGATACTAATCATATATTTGGTTCAGTTTTTAGTTTACAAATTAAAAATTCACTTTTTTCAAACTGAACTGAATTTTTTATTTAATTTTTAATTAGTTTTTAACTTTTAGAACATAAAAATAAATATTTTATTTCAAAATTAATGTAAAAACTTAAAAATACTATAGAAAAAGTATAATGTTTAAAATTTTAAAAAAACTGATGAACCAAATCGATTCAAACCGATAAAATTTGATTTGATTTTTAAAAATCCAGATACTAGACATTGACCATAAATTTTTTTCAAAATTAATTTGAATCAAACCATTATCATTCAACATAGTTTTATCTCACCCATATCATGAGCATGTTCTCTAAAGTATCCGAACCTTGGTCTTGTTTAGATGTTAAAAGAAATAAAAAGTGAATCATAGCTAAAGACATGAAGCAAGCTTCTTTCCCAATGAGAAAAAGGATTATAAAAAATAGTATTGACAAATGTTTTCATACCTATGCTTATGATTAAAAAAACCAATTATCCATGATGAAACAATAAGAAAATAGAAAAATGGAAACAATCTAACCCCAAAACTCATAATCAAAGCAAAAAGAAAATTTTCTAATACATTTTTTTTCAAAATTTACCTTGTTTTAGGTCAATTGACAATGGTTCAATAATATAAATGATGTCGGGTTTTCTACAGCTTCACTTATTCAATCATCTGTAATGCCATAATAAATGTTGCAATTACTTATCATTATTTTACTCAAGACTATACCTGTTAAGGAAGGAAAAAGAATTAAACTCATTACTAAATTTATTACCATAAAAAAATCATTACATCTTTTTTTTTGAAATGTTGGCATGCCTTAATTTAATCACATAATAACACGCACAAAGAATAGAATTGAAACATGTTTTAGTTGAGTTGATATTTCATAAACTTAAATGTTATTGTTTATTCTATATTCAAATATTTAACAAATTTTTTCTTCAATCCTTTCTCCATGTTGATGGCCGCATGGTAGAACCTCATCAGGTACCTCATAAATATCCTTTGTAGGTTGCCATAGTTTAAGAGCATTATAGGCGTAAATAAATGAAAATTGCAAAATAGGTTAAGTTAATCCAATTTGCCTAATCAAATTTGATATTAGCTACAACATAGCTTACATTGAACAACTCCATTTCTCTGGTTAACAAATTACATGATTTATAAAAAGATAAACTTTAAAATAATCTAAAAAATACTTTAAAACAGACTCTTAATATTTTTGTGCATTAATGCTAAAATTCAAAAATAAGCTTGCAAAATGAAGAAGTGAAACAACCATTTTGAAAAATTAGACTAATTGATTGATTAGTTTTTATTCTTAGAGAAAGATAATAGAAACTTTAGTGTACATTGACATTGATGCACATATAGAAGTGAGTTTAATGGTACAAACTTCAAGATATTTCATATTTGAAATAAATAATATATGCTAAGCATTTCAACATCCAGAATTATCTACTAAAATAATTAATTTGAAAAAATGGTACTTTCTATAACATTCATTTTTTGTAAATGCCTTATGTCATAATATATTGAGATAGGAAACTCAACATATCAGAGTAGTCAACACTTTGAATCATTATAGGGCCCCAACTGGTTAGACGAATCGTTCATTTGAACCTTTTGTACTGAAATAAAAAGTGACTCAGTTACAGAGTCACCATTGATCTTTTTTGGCTAGGTGTATTCGATCACCTATTAAAACCATTCACTAAAAAATTATGAAACCCTAAAGAAATGCTTTTTTTTAAGGCCTACATTTACCAAAGACCTATAAGTTGGGCTTGGGAGTCGATTACAACACAAGGACTTGATCCTTCTCGTGATGCCCAATAAAATTGTATTAACTAATCACACGTATTTGAATTTGTTTTACTCAATTTCCATCATATGTATTCAATCACAATCCCTTTTTTATTCATCACAATCGAATAAATTTCACTAACAAAAGTGTATCCCAAAACTCTTATTGAGACTAGCTCGAATTTACAATTGATTCGAGTGAAAATCATTTATAAAGGAAAATTTCCATAAAACCATTTGACTCCAAAAATATTCACCAGTTGACTCCATTTTTAATACTTTTATCAATTTTAAATCCATTTAAAAAATCACAACTTTGAGAACAAGACTAAAAATCAACTTTGTTTAATTCTGTAGGCACCATATTTGTCCGAGCTAATTTTTGGCATCTGAAGACTTGATTGAAAGGAATTAAGGGTATTTAGGGCATCATCGGGTCCATTCAAATAAACACAGATCCATCATCCATCATTCCTAGTTATGGTAAAAGGTTCAAAAAGTAAAAAATGCATAAAATTTGCATTCGTATGAGTAGGTATTGATACATGGCTGGCACATAATCAAAACTCCAAAAATCGTTGTTGGTATCAATATTAAGGGCCATATATTGGTATTTATGGTATCAATACAAGAGGCTTTAGTAATGACACCAAGTTATTTTGAAGCTAAAATCATGATTTTTGGTCAAAATGTATCAATACATTAATGGGAGTATCGATACAGGCCTTCCAGTCTCGAGATTGGAAAGGAATTTTTGTTCTTAGTATTGATACAGGCCATTATGTATCGATACTGGAAGGCGAAATTGGTTCTTTGTATTGATACAAAGTTTAATATATTGATACATCTAGACATTTTTGCTTAATTAATGCCAATTTTCAGCCCTTGCACCATTGATCTAAAAATCCAATTTGAACATGTTTTTGCACCAAAAGTTATCAAAATTCATACTAGGCTTCAACTTTAGCATTAGACTTGTGATTGGGTTTCAACAAAATTTTTTAGGCTTAAAATGGCTTGAAACTAGGATATTTGCATGAAATAAATAGATTGTTCAAGGGCAAGATGGGACTTTCTGCGTCTATAGGCTACATACAATAATCTGCTCTACCACTTTAGCTACCATAACTAATGGAAATCCAGCTAACTAGGCATAGTATCTAGAGCTATCCTTATAGTACATGAGGAAAATTCAAAAATGCTTTCATTTTTTGCTCTCAAAAGGGACTTATAGTAGACATGTACATTTACCTTTCACAGTCTTAGCAACTTTTTTCACATTCTCTTTACACACTATAGCCTCCAAAAAAATCTTAAAACACTTCCGTTTTCGGAGCCCTCCACACCACCCAAGAAAAGCACATCTTTAAGCCCCTTTTGCTAGTTTTTCCTATTGTTAACTCATAGCAAGTAAGAAAAAGTTTCAAAAGTAGCATAGTTAGCTTGAAAAAACTTAACTTTTGGAAGAAAAAGCTACTAGAGTTATTGTCAGTATATTTTCCTCACTTATTTTCTTATTTTGTTATCATTTTCATGTATTTCATCATGCTAGTGACCTTTTTTATGTAACCATGACCATTTGTAGGCTCCATGCATTTTCTTTGACGTCTTTTTCATGAACTTACAATTTTGTCATGTTTTCATACTTAAAAACCATATCTTTATGTTGCATATGACTTTGCCCATATCATGAAAGCATTTTCCTTTGTGCTTATATCATATTCCATGCCTCCATATATTTCAGGCATTTTTTTCACTAAAAATCATGCCTTCATGCTGTCACGAAAATCCAATCACATGTTCATGTCACGAAAATACTATCTTTTATGACATATTAGGTTCTATGTCTCCATCAACTTATTCTAGTATGCTCATGCATCACTTACATTTTTTTTTTTTGCATTTTTGATATGTTTCTTTGATAAAAATAGTACCTTGTTGATGTTTTAGCATGTTGTCATTTGATGCCATGTTTAAATGTCTTACATATTAATAATGCCTTTTTGATGCCTTTATTTGGAGTTTGTTTGTTGCAAAAATCTAATTTTCAAAAAAACCCTAAGTTAAGCCCATGTTACCTCAATAAATAGCGATTAATATGGATTTAATATTTTATTAATTACTCCTCCAATGTTGGGGAAAACTCAAGCATTTCATGTTTAGAATTAAATATTCTAGTTTTCAAAATAAAATAACCTTTTTACTTTCTCTAAAGTGATTATGCCTTGATCTTGGGTTTAATACCCTTGTTTATGACATGGTCCATGGGTCATTTCATCATCCCAAACTACTCCAAAATTGTGTAAATCAGCTTGCAAGGCTATGTCACCTATTCCTTTCTATCACAAACATTCAAATATCCATGGCCTAAGTTTAGTCCTAAAAAACTCAAAAAAACCAAACAACTCCCTTGTTTTTGCCTTAACAGCATTATAATCATGATTTGAAAAATGATTTTCAAAGCCTAAAAAATATTTTATGATTTTTTTGATATTTTTCCTGAAAAAGAATCAAATGACCTTTCCAATAGTATTTTATTTGCCCTTTTAACATTCCGGATGAGGGAGATAATTGTTTCACTTAGGGCTGTCTAGAACCCTTAGAATTAACAGTTTGCAATTATGTTTGGCCCATTTTGATCCACTAGATGATTTTGATGAATTTTTAAAATATTTTTCCTAAATTTTTTGTAAAATTCCCTTTCCAGAAAGGTGATGTTTGCAATTTAATGATTCCATATGAGTCAGGAATGATTTTTCAAAGTTCACTACACCTCTGTCTCCTACATATGTTGTTACTGTTTCATTAACCCAAATTCAACAATTATTTCCACCTAGAAATGATTTTCCAAGATTTTTGGAATATATTTACCTTAACCCTTATCAAGTCACCTTTCAATAGTATCTTGTTTAACCCTTGAAGCTTTAGAATGAACTTGAAATAAATTTGGGAAAGGCGATAGCGCGATGTTATCCTCTATTTTTAGACTTAGGAAAAATTAGACTAAATTCCCTGAACCATTTTTTTGAGGCATGCGAAGGCCTTATAATACATCTAATTGATTCCCTATGGAGTCAAGTATTGCAATGCAGATCCCCTAGGCTCGGATCAAGGCCCAAAATTTTAAATAATGTGATCTTTTATTTTGATTGCCAATTGTTGCTATGTACCCTTTTTCCTCAATGATCCCAAAGGAATGCGTGTGCCTTAAAAGATATGGTGAGTGTTGTTTATGTTGGTTGGAGCCTTTGAGTTATCCTTTGATTGAGATTTGAATTAGGCATCATAATATGAAGGGAAGAAAAATTGTTGGGCGAATTGCTGAACTAACTAGTCTTGAAATGCTACCACGAGCTGTCTATAATTTTTAAGTCCCCACCAATCATTTCGAGCTAGGCATGATAGGATGCCCATTGAAAACAATGACTCAAGTCATAAAACTCGAGACATTAATTTTGAGGTCTACAAATTCCAAAGATTCATTGATTGGGTTTGAGAGTTGATTATGCATGGGGAAGAATTAGCACCCCCATGATGCTCGAAATCGATACCTGCTAATCATATCTCACTTTAGTTTTAGTTTAATCGATTCCAGTTTATCATTATTTCAAAATAATCCTCTTTAATGGATGAATTTTTGTGAAAAATATAGATTCGAGTTTTAAAAGAAAGTTTAGATCACCTACACAAGGGATTTTTTATGAAAATAATCTTTGGATTGAATTTTAAAAATTTAGATATCCCGTATCAAGCATTGGAGAGACATCGTCGCGGAACATTACCTTGTAATTTTTGAAAACAATTTTAAAATATGAATGCATGATAGTCACTACAAAAGTGAAATATGTCAGTAAGATGAAAAGAATATAATAACGTTACATAAAAATAAACACATAAAAAAACATATAAAGGAGGGATAATTGGAGTGTATCTTTTAATTGTTTTCGATTATTGAAGGATAACTAGAATGATAATTTTTCATTTAGCTTTTGTGGAACTTATGGGATAAAAAAAGGAAGTTTTGATCAGCGAACCTGAGGTGGTTGGGAGAAAGAATTTGAATTTTGATTAAATTTTGAAAAGTGGGGTTGGAGTATCCTCTTAGAAGGCAGGGTTGGAGTCTCTCCAATGGTGATGATTTAGATGTGTTCAAAAAAGTTTTGAATCAAAAAACCTTTTGGGAGGATTCAGGAAAACAAAAAAAAAATTTAAATGAAAAGAGAGGTTGGAGCATCCCCTTAGAGAGTAAGGTTAAAGTATCCTTAAAAGAAAAAAAATTATATTTAAAAAAAGGTCAAATTAGGAAGCTCGAAAAGATCTAGGAATGTGAAAATTCAAGTTTTGAATGGAAAGCAGAGTTAGAGTATTCCCTCAAAAAGTAAGGTTTGAGTATCCGCAAAAGTGAAAATTTTATGTTTTTAAGAAAAGTTTTGATTAGAGACCAAATTTAAGTTTTGAATGAAAAATAAGATTGAAGTATCTCCTCAGAGAAGTAGGGTTAGAGTATCCCCATTGATGAAAATTTTGATGTTTATAGAGAAAAAGAATATTTTTGAGTCAACAAGGTATTTTGAAAATAAAACCCAAAAGTATAAATAACATTATTCTTTTTGTTTTAGCCTTGATTCGAGCCTAGAGGGCTTGTGTTATATTACATGACTTTATGATGAGTAAATCGAGTACACTTTGAGACGTTGAACGTCTTGATAAAGGTGGTTCATGAAGTTAGGTTAATTTTAATTCCAAAAGCAAAGGATAACATCGCACTATCTCCTTTCCTGAATTTATTTTAGGTAAATTCCTAGGAGTAGGACAACATGCCATTAGAAAACTAACTCGATAAGATTTAATTTAAAAATATTCTAAAAATCCTAGAAAATCGATTTTTAGGTGGAATTAATTTTTAAAATTGCATTTGTAGGGGAAATGGCATAGTGGACTTTAGAAAATTGCCTCGAACTCATTTGGTATTGTTAAATCACAAACAATACCTTTCTAGAAAGAGAATTTCAAAACTTTTCTAGGAAAAATATTTGAAAATTTTAAATAAATCATTTGGTAAGTCGAAATGGCCCAAACAGAATGCAGGTTCTAAGATTTTCACAAAAAATCATAAATCCCTTATCCAGAATGGTTCGAGTGCAAATGAGACACCATTAGAAAGTAATTTGATGTTCTTTCAATGAAAAATATCAAAAAATTCTAAAAAAAATGTATTTAGTCTAAAATTTTTTTTCAATTTGTAGGCACATCGTGGACAGAGGAAAAAGAGGGGAGTTTTTTGGTATTTTCAAGTTTCTTTTGGACTAAACTCGAGCCAAAGATGTCCAAATGTCCATAACATATAGAAAAAGAGTGACATGGGCATTGTTAGTTCATTCAGAATCTCAATTTAGTTTAGGATGATAAGACAACCAATTGACCATGCCATAAATTAGGGTATTAGACCCAAAATCAAGGCTTAATGTTTTTATCAAATAAAAGGGTTTTTTTTCTAAGAAAACAACATTTTATTTGACTATAATCTAGATCTAGAAGGTTTGATCTATCCCCAAGATTGAAGGACCAATTTAGTGAAAATATTAACTACATGCCAGTCTTTATTTATTAGAGGTAGCATAAAGTTAACTTGGGGCTTTTAAAAATCAGATTTTGCAATAAACATGTAAGCACTTTGATAGAAAAGGTTATGAATAAGATGCAGCATACATAATAGTGAACTTAGAAAATACATTCAAACAAATAAAGATGATATTTTGACAATGGAAGAGGTGACAAAAATGTAAAATGATGACAAGTAATATGCATGAAAATGTTAGCCCTATAAATAACATCTAGAATCAAGCTATGTATAATATGAACATGTATAACCAAAAGAAAGCATGCTGAAATTTTCAAGATGACATTTTTGTTTTATGAAACCTACTAAGATGCAAGAATATACATGGAAATGCTCAAAACATGTTAGGGTGAACTTTCAAATATGAGTTGAACATGTGAAAATGGATGACACATGATAAGAAATGCATGAACAAGGGCTCCTGTGATGGTGAAAATAAAGCATGGCATGTTTAACCATCCAAGCAACATCAAGGCATCACAAGGATCATTAAAATCGTAAGACTACCATAACCAAGGCTACAATAACGTATGAGAATCTTAAAAGGATCATTGTAACATAAAGAGTTCACTAGAATGATGTAAATGATGAAGAATAAGAAAATAAGTAAAGTAAGGGGAGTAAATGTACCAAAAGCTTCCAACTTTAGCCATTTTCTTTAAGCAATAATTTTAGACTCATCTTTTTTTTTTTTTTGATGTTGAGCAATAAAGTGATGAAAAGAAGGAGCTTTTTAGTTGGGTTATGGATGGAAGGTAGGTTTTAGATGATAAGTGGGATAAAGGATTTTAGAAGGGTTTTTAATGGTGGTTTTAAGGAGCTATGGGAATGGAGAAGGGTTTTTGGTTTTTTTAGTGGCTGGGAAATATTGAGAAAATGTATGTGAGTGCTTTCTGTTGAGAATGTCTTATATGTGGTAGGGGTTTTTCTTTGGAGGGTGGTTTCTATTTATATATGGCCATGGGAATATGAAGACAAAAAATACAAAAAGCTAGGGTATTATTGGGTTTTGGTGCACATATTTCATGCAGGGACAAGGTACTATGCTCAGCTGCCATGTAAACCATTGGTTTGCTCAGCATAAACAATGGATCAAGGCCACTTTATGCAGTTAAGCATTGAGAAAAATTAGCCTTATCCTTTAGCAACTTGCGTAATGTCATAAAATATCCCTTGTCATGGTTATTTGGGCCTAAAAAATTTGTTAAAATCTAATCATAAGTCCAAAGCTGAGGCTTGGTATGTATTCTGATGATTTTTTATGCAAAAACATGTTTAAGTCGGACTTTCAGATCATTAGTGCAAAGGTTGAAAGGTAGCTTAAGTTAGACAAAAATGCCTTGGTGTATCGATACACAAAGCAACTTTTGCCCATAAGTATCGATATAATAAAGTATGTATCCATATCAAAAGCAAAAAATGTTTCCAATCTCAAGACTTGGAGATATGTATTGATAATATAGGGGCTTGTATCAATATTCTCGCTTGAGTATCGATACTTTTGGACAAAAATCACAATTTTAGCTACTACTAGTTGATACAAACATGCTAAGTATCGATAACACACCCTAGGTCTCGATACCAAACCCTTTTTTATTGATATTACATGTGAAAATTTGAATTTTATCCAACACATTAATCAAAATATTGGTTTATAAAAATAATGAAGATGAAAACTTGAAATTCATAACAAACTTTACTTGAAAAATTTTTAAGAGTATGATACTCACAGTATTATGAGAAATTCAAATGTAAGTCCCAAAATTGACAACTTGATATCTCGTGGTAAAAAATGCCAATATGTATTTTCCTTGAATATTTCTAATTTTTCAAAGTGAGTATTGGTATAAATACTATACAAGTATCAGTAAAAATATATGACAGTGAACTTTCCAAATTTTACAAAAAATTCCTAAAAATAGGAAATTTGGCTGTGATATCATCTACAAAAATAAATTTCAAAATTTTAAAAGAATAAATTTAAAAGCTAATTTTTTTACATTAATACTCGTCTTTTTTTATTAGAGATTTATTCTCTATGACCCTTTAAATGATGATTTTTTTGTCACGTGCAAATACACTCATTTAGGCATAACTAAAGAAGTCTTTAAAATATCTAGTCTACCTTAAGAAGTCAGTCCTCACTGGGCGACTTCTAAATTCTTGATCTCAGATACTTTTGGACTATTAGAGAAAGGGCCCGGACAAAATTAGGTGTCAACATGTGTAAATTGATAGTGATGCTTATACTTTTTATCAAGATTCGCACTCGAATGAAATGATTTACATGCATGCGAGGTAATATGGTGAATGTTTGTGAATGCAAATGAGAGAAAATGTGAATGCACTGAGGCGAATGCTTGTGGACGTGGGTGCCTCTAAGTACTATTGGACATGTGCGGGAATGCACATGAATGCAAATGCTCATGAATGAGAATGCATGTGAGTGAGAAAGTATGTGAGTAAGAATGCACATGAGTGCTAATGCTTGTGAATGAGATTACATATGAGTCAGAATGTAGGTAAGTAAGAACGCACTTGATCGCAAATGCTTGTGAATAAGAGTGCATTGTCAAAATGAGGAATTAACAATGCAAACAGACTAGTATATACTAAGCCATCTTGCCCATGAAGAGCATACAATCCATTCTCATATGGTTAAAGTAATCGGATACTTATAATTAGCATATAGGTGCTTGATAGAGAACAAGTTCACTGAAATTAACCCGAACGAGAACTCCATTTGGTATTGACTCAAGTGTCTATAAAAATGTTCTCATGTGTTAGTTGTGTAACTAGTCCTTAAGACTTGAGATACCTAGTCATCTTAGTTGGAGAATGTCATGCTTTGATTCATCACAAGCAAGTCCTAAAAAGAGATTCCAAATGAAAGGTGATTTCAAGCATGGCATGAACCATATGAAGATGGATGAATGATCAAGAGTAAATTGAATATTCCAAGTATATGAGAGACATATCTCCTTTGCTCTTGGCTTGGTTTAACCAAACGAAGTATTTAGCTAAAGCATGATGAATTTAAGAGAAATTATTTCTCTAAATTCACTTGTTCAACTATAAGCTGTAATAACTAATATGGATGAACTCTAAGTAGACATTGCACCATGCTCATGATCCTTCTAAGATATATTGATGAAAGAACCGAATTACATTGATAGCCTATCACTAAAAGTGTTTTTTATTGAATTATTAGAAATTATTACATACGTCACTAAAAGGTTTAGAAAGGTCACAATGATTATAATATTTTTGTGGTCATGATGGAGTGCTAGATCTTGCTCCTTATCTATGAATATAGGTTAATGAGTTAGCTTATGTGCTCATTGCAACATATTTGGGAACCTAAAAGGTCACACTTCATAGAATAGTAATCTATGAATTAAAGATGGAATTCAATTAAGGTAAAACTTGATTGAATAAAGAGTCTAATTTGGGGGACTTAATTGAAGTGTTCAATCGAGATGAATTAACACAGTTGATAATAAAGAAACTAAGTGAATATACTATGTTATTGTTTGGATTAGTATCATATGATAACATAAATTTATCACATACATGAATTGTTTAACAGGAACCGCAATTTGCTTTAAGTGGACAAAGGGATTAATCAAATTATTTCCCGACAAGTCTTCCGACCACATGCGATACGTATTGAAAGCCCAGAAGTTGCTATTAGAATCTCAGGTTCCTTTGGTTACGTGCAAATTGCATATCAAATTCTTGGTGATAATCAAATTGTGGATTTATTTTGTAAAGGCTTCAAGTTCTCAAATCAAATTTGTGAAAATTATTTTTCTTCAATTTGATTAATTTTGGTCAGCAAGTTAATTATGATTTTAGTCAAGTTTAAAATAGTTTAAACAAAGATTCAAATATGATTTAATCAATTGAGATTAAGGTCATAACAGATCTTTAAGTGAATTGAAAAGTTTGACACATGATTGGTCGATTTTAAGTCCAAATTGAGAAGCTGTTTTTGAAGCTTTAAATCAGGTTTTGAAGTTTATAAAATTCTTAAGAATTGTGTTTATTTGCTACCATCAAATAGTTTTCATTGGTTTTGCTCAAAAAACTTTTGATTAAATTGATTTTTGGACTTGTTTTCGATGATACTGCAAAGATGAAAATTTCTGTATAAGCAATTTTGTAATTCTTTGTGGAGTTGTTCCACATGCTTCCTGCAACTCCAGAGAAGCTTATAATTGAATAGAATAACTAGAGCATCGAAATTCTTCATTCAACTTAGTTGATAATCTCAAAAGATCACATCCTGAAAACAGAATAACAAAAAAAACCAGAAATTGATTCAGGTCATGTACTTGCTGAATATGTCAAATTTATTCGGTTTGTTAGGGTTTGGAGAAACAGAACAGGAAATTCATTGGCAAATCTGCCCCTATAATTATATTATAATTCCACTCCGCAGAGAGGGAGAGTCCAATATCTTAACAGTGATGATGTTAACAAGGGAGGGAGAACAATAACTAATAACAGTAGATAAAAGGATCTGTAGCTCAATACTTAACTCATGTCAAATATATGCTGCTTGCTAGAAATGAAGTTGAATTTCAAATAAAATTGATAATGACTTTTTAACATATTACTATAAATTACATATTAAGACTTTTTTATATGTATTGCTATTGAATGTATTTTCTCTAAAAAATAAAAAAATATAACTATTTTAATTAACGCATAATAATTAATATAAAAAAACAGTAATTGCAAAAAGAAAAACTACCCATCTCTTACGACATTTTTAGCAATTAACAAATTACGTTCCGGATCCAGTTCCATGATTCCGTGATCCGTGTTCCGAGTAACTTTGATCCAATACTCAACTTGGACAGATTTATTATAATTAAGAGTTATAATTCAAATGAATAAGCAACAGTGACAATGTACCGTTATTATTTCCATCATATGTAAAATTTTCAGGACTTCTCACTGGATAACTCTCCCAAATTCTTTAACCCTTAGATATCACTTCCAACATTATTCATGAAACCAATAATAATAATTATTATTATAATCAGATCATTCTGCTAATATAACCAACAAATCAAGATATCATAAGGCTGTGTTAGATGATAATATATACAGTATTCAGTAAGAGCAAGACCTCTAGTAAGCACACAAATCACTTTCATCCATTTGGTTCATTACAAAATCAGAATAAGAAAGATTGGTTTTCAAATCCATAGATTGGTTTGAACAAAGGTAATAATATTGTAATAATATATCTCAACTAGATATTTCAAATCGATAGACTGGTTTGAATTTCTGATTTTGGTGCTATGAAAATGACTAAGCATCGTCTGTAATAATGCAAGCATATTTAATATTTCTTAACAGTTTGTTTGATTCAAAATACAAAGGCTCAGGGCATCCATAGTTGATAATGTTCTTCGCAGCAAACAAAGGGTGACTTGAAGCGAAGAGAAAAAGTGCGAAATGAGGTGTCTGCAATTTGATATATTTGCTTTAATTATCTATTTTTCGTTTTAGTACTGGAATGATTGCAATTAAAGGCCTCATTTGTAGGAGCTATAGGTTGATTGTTGCTATGATAGGACATTTTCGAATCATAATTGCGTTATGCATACCGTCATCAAAGAGATTATTGGGGCTGCGCACGTAATGAAATAGTTGTGATGGTAAGCTATTCAAATTTGATTTTAAAAATTTTTAAATTTGGTTTGAAATATTATCTAATTTAATTTTAATAGTTTAATTTATAAAGTGAATTAAATTTGAGTATTTTTATATTTTATTTAAATAATTTATGAAATTATTTAAATTGAAGTATAAATAATTAAATTTAAAATAGAGCATGAAAATTAAACTTATTTTTATTAGGTAGATAAGTCTAATCATGTGAGTTTAAATAGTTTGATTTTATTTTTAACTAAGTTTAAATTTTAAAAATAAAATTCGATTGAACTTAAATTAAATTTTAACTCTCGAGTTTTAAATCAAATTTAAACTCAAATTTTTTTACTGCTTGAGCATGGCTCAACTCATTACGTCCCTAGCTTCTTTTATCATTCAGGTTACTTTGGATTATTCTGTACTTGAAATTTTTATATTTCGTATCGAAATTATTTTATCAAAATCCTTGGCATTAGATTAGATATAAAATATTATTGGTTTTTTGGTAAAAAAAATCCTTATTTCATTTTTTTTCCTTTATCTTTTTCATTTTAATCCTTTCCTTTTGGAATTCTTATTTATCAACCCTTTTATATGAAGTTGGGCAATCAGTGCATGCTTGCTTTTGTCAATGCAACCGATTCTCAATATAATGATGGACTTGTAGCCCTTAGATTAAAAGGGAAAAAAAAAAAAGAGGAGTTCTATCACCTTCAAGGTGATATTTACTCACTATGTAGGACTGCGAACTTATCTTATTTAATAAGCTCTTTCAAAATAGAAACATTCTTAAGGGAAAGATACTAGCTAGGCCAAGTTAGCACTAGCAGCATTAATGTCTTTCCATTGCCACAAAAATGATGTTCTTGGTGATCCTACCTTTTCTTGCTAGAACTTCTTCAAAATACCTTTTCTTGCTAGAACTTCATTGAGAATCACTTTCTTTAAAGTACATAATATCGCGTTAATTCTTCAAAATATAGGTTCTTTAATGACAATGATAGTTCAGATGCCATGTTCACATATTTTCCTACCATTAATAGTGGTATTTTCTAGATTTTAAGAAAGCATTAATGTTAATGCCGATTGGATTTAGTCTCATGCTCAAGTGATAAAAATTTTAATTAAGAACATAGACTCAAAAACAAAGTCATATCTCTGGTGATTATACTTGTAAAATTTTAACGTGATTAAGAAATTATATAACAATAATATGATCAATACTTCAAATAAAAGATGTAATAATGATTCTAAATAGCTCATACTTTATTGAA
>JBBYHL010000001.1:9988976-10009965 GCA_038381835.1 Adansonia madagascariensis | reverse complement strand
CGATACATCTATATGTTGTATCGATACAAATGGGGACATTTCAAATTTTTGGCATGTTGGAGCATTGTATCAATACAAGAGAACCATGTATCGATACATTCAAGTAAAATTGTGAATTTTCTCATATCTTTTGTCCCTGGATACCTTGAACTACATCATTTGATGCCACATCTATGCATTTACCTTTGATATGATCCCTAGGCCTTCTTGACATCCTCAAAATACTTTTTTGTCGGGCAACGATCATCGCCCCCTTTTTACGTCCATGCTCCAGATTGCTAAAAATTAGCCCGAACAAAATAAGGTGTCTACAGCTGTGAGTAGCATCTCAGTTTTGGAATCCACCATATCGATGTTTCACTCTCAATCACGAAAACTTGGTCCCTATGGTTGATGAATAAATTACGTTACTCAACATTGAGAAAGCAAAAGTCGATAGAATATACTGCAAAGCCTTGAACCTTTCAACTTTCAAGAAAAGATTGGCTCAAATCCTCGGGGCAACGGAGACTTGGATTGAGAGTCACATTAAGGCGAAGGAGAATAGTGAATGCATCTCATGGTCTGGTTTGAAAAAGGCAATGGCGAGTACCATTAACATCCGAAAAATCCAAGATATCTATGCTTTGGTGATATATGGTCTGGTTATATTCCTAAAGACATTAGGCTATGTTGAAGCCATGGTCGCAGATATCTTTTCTCATTTGTGCTACAACATTAATCCTGTACTAGCCATCATTGCCAAAACTATTTGATCTCTTAATTTTTATAAGAAAATAGGTACAGGCCACTTCATCAGATGCGCACCGCTCCTTCATATTTGGCTCGTCAGTCACTTTGGTCCTGAAGAGAATAGGACATTGCATTACTTTTTACCCAACTTTAGCCCTATCTCTAAGGTACTTGAGAAGGAATGGCTTCAAGACAAATCTGAAGAGCAATGGGTCTAAAAATTGTAGAACCTTAAAAGGGAGGAGGTAACATGGAAGGCTGCTTGGTTTTCCTCATAAACGGTCACATACTAGTGCAAAGATTACAGTTGTGTACCACTCATAGGATTATGAGGACGCACTAGCTAAGCACCCCTTTTAGTCCTTCAACAATTTTAGTTCTATCAATTCATCACCTTCGTCTAAGACCTAGAGTTATGGGATTTCGACTATGGTGAGCGTGCTTACAAGTCAAAAGCCCAGCTAGCCTTTCATGCATGGAAACAAACCTGCTGCATGGAGAAATATTGGAAAGATAGTAGTATAACCCTAGGATATGATAAATGGATGATCTATTGCATTAATGATGTCGTGCCCATATCTGGTATTGGGACATCACAAATACCCGTTGATGAATTTCTCTCTGAGATTGAATGGCTTAAGCAAAAGTTCGAATAAGAAAAGGTGACCTTTGCCAAGGAGATTACTCTATTAAAAGAGGAAAATAATCAATTGAAAATGGACCTCCACCTCTAGGATGACAAGGTGAACAGGGTAGTCAAAGAGAAAAACCACCTCAAAGAGGATCTCAAGAGTTTGAAAAAAGACTATATGGCCTTTAACAAAGCAAGCAAATCCTGAAGATTTGGAAAGTCATCGATCAAGTAAAGGATAAAAATTACTACCCTTTAGAAGGAAGTATATCTTTGAAGGAAAATGGCTAAGGTCAATAGGGAAAAGCTTGTTAGAACCTATGCTCTTGCATTAACTTAACGAAAGAAGAATGAACAATTAAAGGCTCAAGTCCAAGATTTAAGAGCAAACCAAGTTGAAAATGGAGTCTTGACACTCAAAATTTAAGATTTAGAGCATTCTTTTCAAGCTCGCCAAGACCAAGTCAATGCACTAGTGAGAGCCTCCAAACAACGAGAGTAAGAATAGCTTCAAGTGGTTGATAACGCATGCTAAATCTATCAAGACCATCATCGCCGTCTCACAGAGCAAATTCAGGTAGCTCAGTTGGAGGCCAAGAACATGATGGATATAGCTCGATTCCTAACACGTGATATCTTGCCCACTAGAGCCCATGAGCAAGACTTGTTGTATTTCTTGGACCATGTATTCAGGCAATGTAACTGTGTCAGACATTTTCAAATGTAATCATATGTAATCGAGACATTATGTTGCTTTGATAAAAGACGCTATTGGTGGAGCTACCCCTTAATATAATTGTCCTTTTTGCATTTACATGGCTAACCTAATTCTTTCATTATTTTATTCATTCATTTATATTCATGATCGCATATTCATTCACATTGCATCAAACATATGCATATCATAAAGGCCTAATTTAGCAATAATTTAAAGTGAAGGTGCTCTAAAACATGAAACTTGTAATTCATCATAGGTATAACACTTGCAATCATCGAAAAGCAATGGAAAAAGATCACTAGGCTTGCATTAAAAGACTTAAACTCATGTATAGAGAGTTTCAAAAGCAATCACTCTGTAAGAATGAAAAACTCCAAGCTCAAATTACCAAACTAAATAAGCTACTGTCCGATGCATTGAAGGAAAAAAGGTAAACTAGTATAGTCGAGGCCGAAAAAGAACTCCTAAAACCAATTTGAATGGTGGTACTAAAGCCACCAATGCTTAGGAAAAAGCATTGCGTGGCCAGCATCCTTCAACAACAAACATCCTACTAACCCAACCATTCATTTTGCATCAATCCTTCAACAGCATCCCATTTTATTCAAGGATTTCAAGGCATAAGCTTTTCACTGGTAAGGCCTATAGTCTTGGACATTAATAAGCAAATGAAGCAAGACAAGCAAAAAGGCCCTCAGAAAATGATAAAGACTCAGACAATTATCAGTTGCTGGAGCGGCACCTTTGAACTATTAAAGGAAGTAACAAATTTGGAATCACAGACGCAAAATTATTGGGGCTAGTTTCAAGTCTCATTATCCTGCCAAAGTTTAAAGTGCTTGATTTGGAAAAATACAATGGGACTACCGACCTCACTGCCCATCTTTGCATGTACTATTGTAAAATGGCAGGGTATGAAAAAAACAAAATACTAATGATCCATTGCTTCAGGATAGTTTGACTGGGGCAGCTCTCCGATGGTATATAGGGCTTGATCCTGTAAGAATACAAACATGGGTAGATTTGGCACGCTTATTCCTTATATAGTATAAGCATATGTCTAATTGGGCTCTGGGTTGCCTCTATTTCATGAACATGGAAAAGAAATCTTCTAAGAGCTTTAGGCAGTATGCTCAGAGATTAAGAAAGGAGGTAGCACATGTTTATCCCCTTCTAACTGAAAAAGAAATAACGATCATGTTTGTTGGCACCCTATGAGCTCCTTACTACGAAAGGCTGGTAGAAAGAGCCATAAAAAATTTTATCGATATGGTTATATAGGGTGAAATGATTATGAACACTGTAAAAAACAGTAGGATATCCATTGTGGAATCATTTGGGTCAGTCAAAAAGATGGTAAATAAAAGTAAGAAGAAAGAGGTGAATATTGTCGGCAAAAATTAGGCCAAGTTTAATCAAAGCTGCATCAGTATAACCTATGTACCTCCTAAGCATGTTGAATACGGGTCTTAAAAAATGGTAGGATATCCATTGAGGAATCATTTGGGTTAGTAAAAAAGACGATAAATAAAAGTAAGAAAAAAGAGGTGAATGTTGTTGGCAAAAATCAGGCCAAGTTTAATCAAAGTTGCATCCAGCATAGCCTATGTACCTCCTAAGCATGTTGAATACAGGTCTTAATCCTTACTCCCCTACACCACAATCAATTCATACTATTGGGTTTGCTCCAGCAATGAGCTTAATGCCATATCCTGCTTAAAATGTGATCCAGAGTGCACAATCGCATAACATGAATAATGTGAGAACTCTAAACAATCAATAAGCACCCCGAGAAAAGGAGCACTTTAAACCACTCCCTTATTACTATAAAAAGATTTACTCTTTCTTATTGGCAGGTAAACTAGTGGCCCCAATATTCATAAGCCCAAGATCACCACTGTACCCCAATGGTATGATGAGAATGCTTATTGTGAATACCACACTAGAGTGCTAGGCCATTCCATTGAGAACTGCACTTCATTTAAAAGAAAGGTGCAAACCGTACATGAAAAATGAGTGGTCAAGGTCGAACAAGGGCTTAGACCAAATGTTAGAGCTAATCACTCCCTAATCATGTTAAACCAAGAGTGAATACGATAATATATGGGAAAGGTTATTGGGTCAAAAGAAGCATTAGAGAAGTCAAACCCCGACGAGCAAGGTCTGGTAAGCTTTTATGAAAGTTGGAATAGTAATAGATGATAAAAATCAAAGAAAGACTGCCACTAAAACATCCTGCTACCACTGCAATCAAGGACACAATTTGCAACATTGCCTATCATTCTTGGAAATGGTTTAAGGGATCATGGACCCGTCTGAGATTGAGTTGTATGAGAAGTGGGATGAAAAGTCGATCCATCTATTAATGCCACGAATAAAAAGAGCCCTACAGATGATCGGATCTTAAGTTATCTATCTTTTCTAGGCATGAAAAAAAAAGCTAATGAAAGTTTAGGCAGTATGCTTCAAGATAGATGGAGGAGCATGCCCAGATTCATCCTTTATTGACAGAAAAAGAGATGATTATTAGATTCATTGACACATTAGAAGCCCCTTATTACAAAAAAGTAGGAAAAGCTTCTCAAAGAGCTTTACAGATGTAGTCGTACTCTATGGGATGATCGATGAGGCCATGAAAAATGAATTAGGTAGGAAAAATATCTGCAAAGACAAAGAGAAAGAAAAAAATGAAGGCTAGGTAGTAACCAAAATCTGACATTGAAGCTAGTTTATCTTAAACTCGTTCTGAGTTAGACCTAAAGAGAATGGTCATTAAAGAAAACTGTGAGACTGTAGAAATCATAGAAAAAGTTAGAACGCTAATGAATTCGGTTTGGTAAATCCTGGTGCAAGCTAAGCTACTTAATGTAGCTGAGAAGACAAAGGAAAGAATTGATTATTTCTGTGATTTCCATACTGTTTATGGCCATACTCTTCAAACATGCAAAGAGTCTCATATTATGGTTCAAAGGATGATGAATGAGGGTAGCATAGACTTCTATGATGAAAAAAGAACCCGCATATTAAGTCTGCAAATGCAACACCATTTGTCAACACTGTAGAAGAAGAAAAGGGCAATCCTCTTTATGGGGTTGAAAGGCCATTAATCTTGCATGATAATCGATCGAGAGCTAAAGCTACCCCTATTTAGTCCATGCCAAGGATGATCATTCAACTTCCATCTCTTTTCCCTTATAAGGATGATAAGCCAAGTCTTTGGAACTATGAAAATAAAACCTTAATCATTAGGGAATCTAGTCAGCAAGTAGCAAGCATGGACCTTTTAGGAGTAAGTCACCTAAATCGGAGTAGCAAATGTTATGCCTTAGCAGCATTAAAAAAGTGAAACTCAGCAAGAGAATATTAGTCTTGTTCTAAAAACTCAGATTTAGTAATCTTTAAGGAGCCAGTGGATGAGAAAGAAGTTAAAAAATTTCCTCAAGTATATCAAACACAACAAATACAGCATCATCGATTAGTTGAATAAGCAACCCACCTAAATATCTGTGTTATCACTATTGTTGAATTCTCAAGTTCATAGGAATGACTTTCTCAAAGTTTTAAATAAGGCCTATGTCCCTCCCGACATTTCTATAGGTAAGTTGGATCGCTTAGTGAGCAACATCACTATCAATAATTACATATCTTTTAGGGATAATGAAATCCTTCATAGAGGAAGAGGAAACTACAAAGCCTTTCATATCACCACATATTGTAAAGGCACCATGTTGCCCAAGGTGCTCATTGATAACGGGTCAGCTTTAAATGTAATGCCCATGTCATGCTTGAACAAGCTCCTCATCTCATATCCAAATTAGTCAAATGGTTGTGTAAGCGTTTCACAAAACTTGCAGGAACGTTATGAGGAACATCATTATTCTATTCCAAATCAGCCCATGTATGTACAAAGTTCACTTTCATGTGATGGACATTGCTCTATCGTATAATTACCTATTGGGAAGGCCTTGGATTCACTATGCTGGGGTAGTACCATTATCTTTGCACCAAAAGTTGAAATTCATTATCGAGAGCAAAGTGTTCAATATCGGAGGTGAAAAATATATCATTGCTACTACCTCCCATACCTCAAACTTGGTAAAGATATCCCAAAATCTTCTTTCCAATCTTTTGAGTTTGTCAATGCTACTATGTCAAGGAAAGGTTGCCAATAGTTCAGCTTGCTTATTAAAGAGCACTCATATAGGTTTAAAGTTGACTTTCAACAAAGGTGCCCAGGCTAGAAAATGATTCAAAAAGCACCTCTAAGGGATTGTAGAAGCAGTAAAAGTTGTCAAGTAGATCGACAAAAAAGGGCTACGATTCAAGCCCAATGTGCAGCAAAAAAGAAAGCAATCTCAGAAAAAGCATGAGAAGAGGATGGCCCATTTGTTAGGATAAGACATAGAGGATGAGCCAATGATATTCCCACCATTCGAGAAATTTTTTGCCTAAAGGGAATATAAATACTAGTCTCGCTAATTCTATGCTCATATTGAACAAGGCATTCGAGGATGTCTCCATTAATGCAATTGATAAACTAGAGATGTCAACCACAAGTCAAGAGACTGGTTTGTGCAGGATTTATTTCAAGTGTTTGGACTAAAATTAAGATTTTTGTACTATTCAAGTCTATTTCAAAGTAATGCTATGGACTAAACCGACATGCTCTTGCCTAAAAGCATTATAGGATCCTTTGTACGGGCATCTTTTATTAAGTGTTATCAATGAAAATAACTAAGCATTATGCATTTAATTTTTTGTGTTCATAGTTCTTATCAAACTTAGACATTTCTTTACATATTTTTCCACCTATATTGTTCCTTTTCCATATTTTTAGGTACCCTGATGAAGGTGACATGAATGTAATACTAAAACTTTATAAATTGATTTCGAGCAATCGATCTGTTATAGACACCTTATTTTGTCCGGGCTAATCTTTTTAGCAACTAAGCTAATTTTCCACGGTCTGAGCATTTTTAACTCATCCATCATTGATCAAAAACTCAATTTTAACTCGCTTCTTAACATAAAAAAAAAAGATCAAAACCTATATCAAATTACAAATTTAGACTTTTGAATTAATCAAAACATTTTTTTGAAGTCTAAATTAGATAAAACAAGCCAATGTCACATGATCACCTTACTCCCTAGTTTGTTGACTAAGATCACCATCAGCCACCCTATTTGTTGGAAAATCATTTCAGCATTTAAACTGGCCCCCTAATGTCCATCATATTGGCAGCAAGTTGCTCCCTACAGCCACTCTATAGCCACCAAGTTGACATCACTTTGTCCCCCTTGAGAAATGACCAAATACACCTCTAAATTGGCTCCAAAATGCTGGTATAAATAGACCACTTATATCTCAACTGAGAAAGGTTAGATTCCAGCTCATTTTCAGCTTCTAAAACACATTCCTACACCAAGAAAACCAAATCCCGTAGCTCTTCACTCACCACCTAAAAATAGCCTCAAAACACTAATTCTCAACCATTACACACTCCAAAAATCACCCTTATTCATACTAGAACCAAAACCTCATTATTTCTCTCTTTTTCTTGCTTATTAACAATAAGGAAAAGAGAGAAATTTAAGCCATCTCTATTGCTCCAATTATTTGGTCAAAAAGTGAAGTTTTGTTGGTACAACTTCTCACTTTATCACTTTTATTTTCTATTTTTCAGCACCTTCATCATTTTAGTGAGCTCTCCATGTTTCCATCACCCTCTTAGGATTTTCATGCATGATTGTGGCCTTTGGTTGTGGTAGTTTAGGATTTGGATGCCTTAATGCCCCTTTGATGTGCAAAATGCCTTATTTCATCCTTATTATTTTGATATCTCTTGCTCATGCATTTTCTGCCATATCCATGCTTCTTGTTATCCTTAATCCATGTATGAATCATTAGCCTAACATATTTCAAGCATACTTGTACATCAGCTTGCATCTTGTCATAAATCATTGTCATTTTCAGCTTCTATAACATTTTCTTGTTGAAATTTATAATATTTCCTTTGTCAAGACCATTGATAAAGTTAGCATCCCCGTTCATGTTATGTGTCAGCCCCTTGTATGTTTGTTGTCTTCCCCTTGTCAAAATGCATGTTTGATGGCTATCAAAAATTGATTTTCAAAACCACCCCAAGCCAAGCATGTTAACCTCATCCAATGAGGATTAGCATGGATTTTGCATTTTCCTTAAGGTTAGCATAATATCTTGGGGAAAACTAAGTTTTTCAGATCTAGAATCTTGGTTAAACAAACTTAAATCTTCTGATTTTGCAATGAAATGACCTTACACTTGTTCGTGAAATGTTTATGCCTTGTTTTTGAGTCAATACCTTAAGTGGTATGATCAACGGGCTGTTTCATCATCCCAAATTACTCTAAGGCTGTGGAAATGAGTTCATGATGCTCATGCCACTCTTTCCCTTCAGTTATGGATGTTTAAATGTCAATGACTTGTGTTTGGACCCGTAAACATAAAGAAAATAAGAAAAATCCCCTACTTTGCTTTGTCCCTTACTGGTAGCACAACTGTTGCAAATTGACAAATCACTTTAAAATCCTAAATAATTTTTCATGAATTTTTTGATATTTTCCTCTCAAAGTGTGTCAAATTATCTTTAAAACGATGTCTTATTCACCCCCAGGTCGTTCCAGATGAGAGAATTATGATTTTTCAAATCTAAATTGTTTACAACCTCTAGAATCTGAACATGTATTCTGGTTGGGCTGTTCAGACCCATTAAATGATTTTTCCAAATTTTTTAAACATTTTCCTAAAAGATTCATGAAATTCCCTTTTCAGAAAGTTATAATTTGGAATTTTTCAATACCAAATGAGTCTAGGGTGATTTTTCAAATTTTTAAACACACCTTGTCCCTTATATGCTCTGCCATTAGCACAATCAATCCAAACTTGAAAATTTATTTTCGTAGAAAGTGACTTTTTGGGATATAGGAGCACTTTTAGATTGACTCTCATTGAGTTTCCTTTCTAACCATGTCTTGTCCACCTTCTAAAGCCTTCAAACCAATTTAGAATAAATTCAAGAAGCGGGATAGCACGATGTTGTCCCCTGTTTTTGGTTATGGTCAAAATTAAATTGTTTCCCTGAGCTTTATTTTGAGACATTTGAATGTCACCATAGCACCCTGATCAACCTTGAGAACATGCTTTGACCTCCCACAAGCTCGTATCAAGGCACAAACATCCTTTACATCTTTACCATCCTCGTTCACAATAATTTCTTTGGCCAAAAGTCATCAAAATGCTCACTCATTTTCTAAATCACAAAGTTTTTCAATTTACATTTTCCAACTCAACTTCTCTAAAGAGTGCTATACATGACACTTTTGGGGATACTCTAACCCTAACTTTTTGAAGGGATACTCCAAACCCGTTTTTCAAAATTGCCAAGATCTAAAAATCTTCCTTTGTCAAAATTATTTATCATCCACAGAGATACTCCAACCCTATCTTTCTGAAGAGATACTTTAACCCTGTCTTTCAACTACAATTAATCTTTTTTTTCCTTCTTCGATTCCCATGAATATGTCAAACAAACCCTATTTAATCAAGAAACCCAGATGCATCTCTAAAATTGTCGATTCGATTATTCCCAAATAATAGATGACAATTGCGAGATAAATTCTAATACTCCATTCCTTTTCATTGCATTGAATGATCCATGTCATGTTACTTCATTTGTTGCCTTACTAACATGATTTCTTTGTGATGATTGTTTGCATTCATGTTTTCCAATCATTTCAAATAAAACTAAGGGTAATATTCCATGCGGGTATCTTTCCAGTGCCTAAGGTGAAATATTCCATTTTTTATAGTAATATCCAAAGGTCATTTTGTTGAAAATCTCTATATTCCTCATCTCTTTAGGGCGTATATGAGATTAAATCTTTTTTCATTAAAACTTAGATTTGTATTTCTATAGGATTCATACATTAAAAAAGGTTATATCAAAATAATGATGAGTTAAGATCGAAAAAATTTAAAATAAGATAAGACATAACTAGTAAGGTACCGATTTCGAGCATCGCGAAGAGGTTCATACCTCATCGTGATTAACCAACTCTTGAACCTAATGACGAATCTTTGTACTACGTAGACCATGGGATCGATGTTTTGAGTTTTGTAACTCAGAACAAGGTTTCAATAGGCATCCGATCATGCCTAGCCCTAAATGATCGATGGCGACTCCAAGCGTTGGCCATTTCATGATGGTCATCCGAGACCAATAAGATAAGCGATTCATCTTATGGCCCATTTCACTGTACCATAAGTCAAGAATCTGTACATTCTAGTTCTTATCACATCGCCAAGGAAAAGTCTAGGTCAAGAAGACATTTCCAAGTCAGGAAAATATCTTAAGTCGTACGCACCCATAGAACTATGAGGATCCATCCTGTGGTATGTTGCGATATCTATGTCGATGAGGTTGAATCTGCAACGGATCTTGAAAAGAACCCCATTCCTCTAAACCTGCTAAGACTAGTTGAACAGGAAGAAAAACATATATTACCTCATAAAGAACTCATCAAAACTATAAACCTTAAAATAGAAGAAGATAAAAAAAAAGTCAAAATTAAAACTTTCATAAAACCATCAACTCAAGTTGAACTAATAAGTCTCCTCCAAGAATATAAGGATATGTTCACCTGGTCCTACCAAGACATGCCTAGATTAGATACCAACATTGTGGTCCATAAACTTCCCCTTAAACCCTAGTGTAAGCCCATACAATAAAAGCTCAGAGGAATGACACCTGAAATGCTTCTGAAGATTAAAGAAAAAGTAAAAAAACAATTTGAAGCACTATTTCTCGAGCTAGCCAAATATCCTGAATGGGTAGCCAATATAGTCCTAGTTCCTAAGAGGGATGATAAAGTATGAATGTATGTAGATTATAGGGATCTAAACTGAGCTAGCCTAAAAAACAATTTCCCTTTACCTTATATTAACATCCTAGTAGACAACACAACCAAAAATGCACTGTTTTCCTTCATGGATGGGCTTTTGGGCTTTAACCAAATCAAAATGGTAGTTGAAGACATGGAAAAGACCACTGTCGTAACCATGTATGGCACTTTTTGCTATAAAGTGATGCCATTCGGGCTCAAGAACGTTGGGCCAACTTAGCAAAAGGTGATGATAAAATTGTTCCATGATCTCATGTATAAGGAAATCAAGGTCTATATGGATGATATGATCACCAAGTCGCTGAAAAAGAGTAAGCATGTGGCTAGTTTGCAAAAACTCTTTAAAAGGCTTCACAAATACTAGCTCAAGCTAAATCCAGGCAAATGCACGTTCGATGCCATATCTGGTAAACTATTGGGTTTCATTATAAGCGAGAAAGGAATAAAGATTGATCTTGACAAGGTTAAGGCCAATCAAAATCTGCCACCTCGAACTCAAAAGAAAGTGAGTAGTTTCTTGGGAAGACTAAACTACATAGCCTGATTCATATCTTAGTTGATTGATAAATACGATTCGATCTTTCAACTGCTTCAAAAACAAAATCCTAAAGAATGGAATCAAGAATGCCAAGCTTTTGATAAGGTCAAACATTACTTTTTAAACCTTCTAATACTTGTGCCACCAATGCCTGATCGACCACTAATCCTATATCTATCAATTCTAGACAAGTCAATGAGCTGTGTATTAGGACAACATGATGAATTAGGAAAGAAGGAACATGCTATCTATTACCTGAGTAAAAAGTTTATAGAATATGAATCATTCATAGAGAAGCTATGTTATGCTTTAGGTTGGACAGCCCTGAGGTTAAGGCAATACATGTTGTACCACATTACGTGGCTAATTGACAAGCTTGATCCCATCAAGTATTTGTGTGAAGCCCTTGCCTTGTCTCAATGGTTAGCCAGATGGCAAGTTGTGTTTTTTGAGTACGATATCATGTGTGTGAACCAAAAAGCCATCAAAGGTTGTGCAATAGCAGACTTTTTGACAAGTCAAGCCACAGATGACTATCAGCCTTTAGACTTTGAGTTTTCAGATAAAGACTTGATGTGCATATCTGAGGCAAAGAACACTATCAAATGTAGGTCATCATGGAAAATGTACTTTGATGGAGCATTAAATGCACTAAGGCATGGAATTAGGGTAATTTTTATCTTGCCTAAGGGAAACAATTATTGAACTTTGACTGCACCAACAACATAGCTAAATATGAGGCTTGCATCATGGGACTCCAAGTAGCCACTGAAAGAGGCATTCAAACACTATAAGTGTTTAGAGATTCAGCCCTTATCAATTACTAATTGAAGGGAGAATGACAAACACATGATGCTAAACTAATCCACTATGGGAATCTAATATCATAGCTGCAGAAAGAGTTTAATGATATCAACTTTCAATATCTACCTCAAGAAGAAAACCAAATTGCTAATGCCTTAGCCACTTTATCGTCCATATTCAATGTCAACTGAGAATCAGATGTCGCTCTTATTTAAATAAGCATCTATACAACCCCGACAATTGTTAGAATGTTAAAGAAGAGAAGGATAGTTTACCATAGTATCATGACATCCTTTAGTACATCAAGGATTAGCAGTACCCAAAAGACACCACCAAAATTGAAAAAAAAACCTTGGACTACTGGCCACGAACTTCATTGTAGATGGTGGGATTTGTACAAGAAAAGCTGGGATCAAGTGTTACTTCGATTCATGGATGCCTCCAAAGCCAAAAGAATACTTGAAGAAGTTCACAAAGGAATTTATGGTAAGCACACTAATGGACACCGAATGGCAAGACAAGTCATGAATTAGGTTACTATTGGTTACTCTTGAAAAAGATTGCATTAACTATGCTCAGAAGTGTCACAAATGCCAAATCTACACTGACAAAATCCATGTCCCACTGACACCTCTACATGTTATGATAGCATTATGGCCTTTATCTATATGGGGCATGGACATGATTGGACCAATTACCTCTAAAGCTTCTAATGGGCATCTTTTTATTTTGGTCGTAATCAATTATTTCACGAAGTGGTAAAGGTAGCTTTTTATGCCAATGTCACCAGATCTATTGTGTGCAAATTTATAAAATGGGACATCATTTATAGATATGGTATTCCCGAACAAATTATCATGGATAATACGTACAACCTAAAAAATAAAATGATGCAAGTAGTCTCCTCTCAGTTCAAGATCTGACATCGAAACTCTATCCCATACTATCTGAAAATGACTAGGGCAATTGAAGCAACCAACAAAAATATCAAGAAGATAGTTGAAAAGATGGCTGAGACGTACAAAGATTGGTATGAAAAGTTGCCTTTTGCTTTACATGCTTATTGCATGATCGTATGAACTTTTACGGGTGCTACACCATTTTCCTTGGTCCATGGCATGGAGACTATCTTGCCTATCAAAGTCAAAATTTCTTCACTCAGAATTTTAATGGAATCACAACTTGAAGAGGCCGAATGGGTTAAGAACCGATATAAGGAACTTAATCTCACCGAAGAGAAAAGAATCAAAGCATCTGTCATGGGCAGATGTATTCAAATCGCATGATGAGAGCCCATGACAAAAAGTCTATCCTCTCCAGTTTTAAAAAGGTAACCTGGTACTCAAACAAATTCTCTCGATCCATAAATATGCTCATGAAAAATGAACCCTAAATTAGGAAGGGCCATACGTAACACGTATTCTCTAGAGGAGCCCTAATCTTAACCAAGATGGATGTCAGGGACCTACCCAACCCTATGAATTTTGATTCCGTTAAAAAATACTATGCTTGAAAGGACTTTAGGATGAAAACCTGAAAGGGCATCCTGTTAGTCCTTCGCCTACCATTCTTCAAACAAAAAAAAAGACAAAAACAAAAAAAAAAGAAAACCAGCTTATGTTAAAAACCCAATAGGGCGGCTTAAACGATTAGACCCTTTACCCTATATTCACAACTTTGATTAAGACACTAACTCATAACCTAACCTTTTTGTTCTATCCTGGCTAAACCCTAACAAATCTTATCCACACCTGCACTTGAAAATGGAAACCATCTAACTTTAAGACCCCTACCCTAACATGGAGCAATCTAAGGAATCTTTTTATGAGTCAGCTAGCACCTCGAAAAAAACTCCAAAAGCACTCAGTGGAGAATTCATGTCATCAACATTAGAGCCAATCGACTAGGAAGACTTCTCTTATCTCTTTTATATTCAAAATCTTTAATAATCTCATAAGTTTATTGTAATTTTTAGCCTCTTTCTTTGAATGAAAATACAATTACTTGATTTTTTGTAAAATCTTTTTGTAACTCTGCATTCCATGTCGCATCATGTTTATCATTTAATTGGTAATGCTTGATAACAAATAAAGCTGATAACAAGATTTCCTAGCATTACTTAGAAAGATAAAACTTTGCAAGAGCTTTGTTTCATGTCTAAAAACTAAGAATGAACTCTTGGGGCCACAACCGATCTTGCCTTGGGACCTCACATTTTGAAATTATGCTCAAATCCTCTTCTCAATAAGTGTTATGGACCTCTGGTACCTTCGAAAAAGGGACAACCTTAACATTCAATGCCTTTAGAAATCTGGAGTAAGGTTACCCTGGGCAAAATACCACCTTATCAAAGCCAAAAAAGGCCAAAACCAACCTCTGGATTAAGCTTTTAAAGTCATTACCCTTGCATTATTTAGACAGGTACTTGCATCCCCATGCATTATACAACATTTAACATCTTACAAGTAATGGCTCTTATATATAGGAGTTTATAGAAAACCTAAACTATAATTTTTTTATTTCGAAAAACCTCAAAAGGCTTCAAGTAAGTACCTTTGACCTTACATGCTCATTGAAAATCACCCAAGAAGGGTATCTAAACTCATTTCCTTCTAGTCCTCAAAGAACGGGATGCCTTTCCTAACCTAACACTAAGCCCACATAAGTTAGTGGCACCTACCTATCTAAGTCCTCAAAGGGCAGGATGCTTACCTATTTTAAAGCCCACACAAACTGGTAGCACGTACCTACCTCATTCCTTAAGGAGTAGGATGCTTACCTACCATAAAGCCCTTACAAGTTAGTGGCATCTACCTACCTCAGTCTTTAAAGAGTAGGACACTTACCTACTTTAAAGCCCACACAAGCTGGTGGCATTTAGCTACCTCAATACTCAAGGAGTAGGAAACTTACCTACCATAAAACCCATATAAGCTAATGACACCTACATACTTCAGTCCTCAAAGTGAAGGATGCTTACCTACCATAAAGCCTATATAAGTTGGTGGCACCTGCCTAACTCAGTCCTCAAAGAATAGGATGCTTACGTACTTTAAAGCCCACACAAGCTAGTAGTACCTACCTACCTCAGTCCTCAAAGAGTAGGACACATACTTACCATGAAGCCCATACAAACTGGTGGTACTTATCCACCTTAGTCCATAAAGAGCTAGATGTCTTTCTTTATTTACCTTAAAGCCTACATAAGCTAGTGGCACCTATCTACCTTAGTCTATAAAGACCTAGATGTATTTCTTTACCTACCTTAAAGCCTACACTAGTAGACCTAAAAAATAACCTAGTAGATAGGTCAAACCCTACAAAACTTATCAAAATCTTCTCTTCTACAAGGTATTCAACCCATCTCGATGTGATATTAAATAGCACTCCACTTCTCTGTAGGCACATGAATCCATCAACCTATCCGAACAAAATAGTGTCTATTTGTATTTGCCTTATTCTTAATACTTAGCAATGGCCAAAGAAGGGCAGCTGTAGATACCTTATTTTGTTTGAGCCATTTTTTGGCATCTTAGAACTTAGGTAAAAGATGATAAAATTAAAAAATAAAAATTAAGGGATGATTGTTGGATGCCATGTCGCCAGGACTATTAAACGATATAGTGCCAGCTAAAAAAATTTTTGGGAAAGTCTGAAATGCCTATAAGTCGTATAAAGAAAAATATAAAATAAGGCATCAATGGCTATTTTTTTCATGGTGTCACCACAGTCATTTAGATGAGTACACGAATTAATTTCCCACTTTTTGTGACCAAATTGAGGAAAATCGAGAAGCCACAAGTACATGCAAGTTATATTGGTGCATAAGTATTGATACGAGGCTTTATGCCACCAAAAACTTGAATTTTCATATGTAGTATCGGTACAAGAGGGTTTGGTATCGATACCTAAGATATGGTATTGATATCTAGCATGTTTGTATCAATATAGACATTGGCAGTAGCTAAAGTTATGGTTTTTCATAGCATGTATCAATAAACAACCATGAGTATTAATACAAATTCATGGAGTATCGATGCAAGCCTCTAAGTCTTGAGGCTAGAAATATTTTTTGCTCTTAGGATCGATACACAGTTCAATGTATTGATACTCATCGATAAAAAGTACATTGTGCATCGATACATGTTTTATGTCATACACCAAGGCATTTTTGCCTAGTTTGTGTCACTTTTCAGCCTTCAAAAACTTAATTTGAACATGATTTTGCACTAAGAAACTATCATAAATCATTACAAACATCAGCTATATGATCAGATTCAAAAATATTTTTGGAGCCTAAACAACCAATGACAAAGGTCACTTTCATAAGATATATTAATTGTAAAAGGGTACAACAGGTATATCTCCAGTTGCAAGCTTTCATAACCTTTTTACCTCTTTGTTTAGCATGGTAGAACTAATAGAAAGAGAATCAGCTGAGCATGGTAGATGGAGATGTCTTGGTGTAAGAAAGAAAGATAAAAAATGCCCTTACTTTGTCTCCTAAGGGCATTGGTTGTGCATTAAATTTAAAAGGGGACTTCCAACTAGCTTAGAAAAAAATAAAAGAGAAAAAAAGGGGAGAGAAAAAAACCTTCAGCCATTTTCAAAAAAGCTCTCCACTAATCTAAAAAAAAACTCCATCTATTCCTAAAAATCTTCCAGCAACCCTAATTCCAAAAACTTACCAAAAACACTATTCCATTGCCTTTCACCCTCAACCATCCTCTATTCTTATAGCTCCTTAAAACCACCACTAGAAAAACCTTCAAAAACTAAACCTTTCATATGCTTTCAACCTCAAAACACTCCACCAACAACCATTTTACTAGGAAGCTTCTTCCTTTCATCCTTTTCTTGCTAAATAATAGCAAAAAGAGGGAAAAAAACTTGCTTAAATCACTATTTTAAGAAGAGAGAAAGAGTTACAAGTTTTTTTGGATATATTTTCTACCTTTTCCATGCGTTTTCTAATTTTATCATCTATTTCATTTTAGTGGGCCTTTCATACTGCCATGACCTTCCTCAGACTCTCATGCATTATTGTTTCCTTAGTTGTGGTAGTCTTAGGATCTTGATGACCATTTTGACACCTTGATGTTGTTTGGATATATAAACTCATCATACTTCATTTTTTATCATTACACAGCCTATGTTCATGCATCTTTTGCCATGTTCCTTTTATATTCACATATCCATCTCATATTTAAATGGTCATCTTAACATATCTTATGTATGTTCATACATTTTCTTGTGTTTTAAGGAGTCTCATGAAATAAAAATGTTGTCTTGACAACTCTAGCATCCATTCCTTTGTTTAAACATTTTTATATCATCTCCTTACACCCTATTTGTCATCTTCTTGCGTTTTTGTCTCCCACTTTCATGCCAAAATGTAATCCTTATATGTTTGCATGTTTAATCCATGTTTATCATTGTATATGCTGTATTTTATTTATGACATCTCTGTTAAAATGCTTGTTTGTTTCCTAAAGAACTCGATTTTCATAAAAGTCCCCAAGTTAAGTTCATGCTACCTCTGATAGATGAAGAATAGCATGGATTTAATGTTTTCATGAAATTGGTATTCCAATCTTGGGGATAAAACAAATATTTTAGCTCTAGATTCATGGTGACATAAGTTTAAAGATGTTATTTTTCAAGCAAAAAAAACCCCCTTTTTAGTCAAGAAATGCTAAGCCTTGATCTCGAGTTCCACCTCTTCATGGCATGGTTAACGGGTTGTTTCATCGTCCTAAACTAATTTGGGATTATGGATTAAACTCGTGATGCTCGTGTTATTCTTTTCGCTGCATTATGGATGCTCGAATGTCCATAATTTGAGTTTAACCCAAGGAACCAGAAAAAATCACATAATCCCTTGTTTTCATCCTAGCAGCACAAAAGTCCAAATTTTAAAAATCATTTTTGAACCATAAAATATTTTCTCTAATTTTTATAATATATTTCCCATAAAGGACAACAAATTACCTTTCTAACGATGTCTTTTTTGCCCTCGGATCATCTTAGATGAGGGAGTTATGATTTTTCGAAACTTCACTGTCCAAAACCCCTCAAACCTACATGTAATATTCTGTTCGAGCCATTTTAGCCCATCACATGATTTTTATGAAATGTTTAAATATTTTTCATAAAAAGTTGACAAAAATCCTTCTCTGGAAAGGTATTATTAACGATCTAACAGTTTCGAATAAACCTAGGATAATTTTTTTCAAAATCCATAATGCCCTGTACAGACTACCATGTCAAGACAGACCTAACTTCAAAATTAATTTCGCTTAGAAAGGAATTTTTTGGATTTTTGAAATATTTTTACACTAAACCTTATCAAGTTACCTTTCCAACGGTACCTCGTTTACCCCCTGAAGCTTTTGGATGCATCTAAAATAAATTCAGGAAAAGAGATGACATAATGTCATCCTTTATTTTTTAACTTAATTTTCAAATCTCCTTTTATCTAAGCATTTAAATGTCTAAAAATGCACCCGATTGGTTCACCGCACAACATAAGCCCTTTAGACTTGGATCAAGGTTAAAATACAAAAAATGATTTTGTATTAGGTATCTCTTTCCTTGTATTAAAATTTTTGCTAGTGGAGATACTCTAACTCCATTACATCGAGGGGATACTCTAAACCCATTTTTAACTCAAAAAAACTAAAATTTTCTTTTTGGATCCACCTTCAAGATCCTTAAGCCTTAATTGAAGCTATAAAAAATTTTTAATTTTAGGGATACTTCACCCCACTACTCTGAAAGGATACTCCAACCCTATTTTTAATTAAAAACTCAAATTTTCTCTTTATTCCAAATATTTTCCTTATTTATTTTTGGGGATACTCTAACCCCACCTCTCCGAGGGGATATACCAGCCCCGCTTTACCTAAAAAAACCCTAATTTTTTTCTTTCGGATGCCTCAGATTGCTTTGATTACAACCATGAAATCACCACCAAATCTAGATCGATCTCTAAAATTGTCATCCTGGTTATTCTTCAATCATCGAAGGTAATTATGAGATACATTTTGATCATCCTTTTTTTTTATGTTCTTTGTTTGTGATTGCTTGTTTATGATATTATTATATTTCTCTTTTTCTATCTTACTAGCACGTTTCTTTTTTGTAGTGATTATTGTGCATTCATGTTTAAAATTTGTTTTTCAAAAAAGCTACAGTTCTGTATTGGTATTTCTCCAGTGCCTAATACAAAACATCTAAATTTTTTAAATCTAATCCAGACATTATTTTTCACAAAAATCCCTATGTTTCAGACATCTCCAAGGCATATAGGTGAGCTAATTTTCTTTAAAAAATCAAATCTAAATTTACAAAACTTCATGCATTAAAGGGAATTATATCTAAATAAAGACTAAATGGAACTGATATAACTAAGACCAAAGTGAGACATAGTTAGTAGGTATTAATTTCGAGTGTCGTGGTGATGCTAATCCTTCCCCATGCGTAATCAACTCCCAAATCCAACTAATAAATCTCTGGACTTTGTAGACCTTGAAATCGACGTATCAAGTTTCATAATCCAAATATTATTTTCAATAGGCATCCGATCATGCCTAGCCTAAAACGATCACTGACGACTCTAAGTTTATGGCCACTTCATGGTGGCCATCTGAGACTAGCTGGATGAGCGATTCACCCAATGGTCTCTCTCTTCTTCATATATTTTGACAGATCCAAATCTCGATCAAGGGATAACTCAAAAGCTCAACCATAACCAACCATCATTTATTTTTAAGTCGAGCGCACGATGCCCTTTTGATCGTCTAAAGTTTTAAAGATGGGCATATGGCGACAATATCAATAATCATTTATTGTCATGACTCCACACTCATCATCATCTCATCATAAGCAATCATTAATACAAGCATTTAAAGTAAAATGTCTAATACAGGAATGGTCATAAAAGTGCGAGGGATTTTGAAATTAGGTAAAAAATATAGAACTGAATATTGCACATCGCTATAATACAAGCTACCATAAACTTTCATGGAAAATGATCACTAAGAGTGACCCTAGTTGATGTACAAAGAATCACAAGACCAAATGATTCATTGAAAATACAAAATACAAGCTTAAATCATGAAGCTCATGGAATTAATGATAGCTTCCATAAAAGAAAAAGGGTAGACTAGTATTATGGATACCAAAAAAGAGCCAGCTAATCTAGAAAATTACCCCATTGTAGTACTAAAGCTGTACAGGAAAAAAAACCTATAAGAGCAATGGCATAAAGTGACACCAACACTATGGGAGCCACTAGTGATATATGTGAATCCCATGGTGACTAATCAATTTTCCTCAATTCCAAGGAGTGAATATGAGAGTTTCCCCAGCCAATCCTATAGCCCTCGACCATGATGATGAAGGAAAGACAAATGGTCAAAAGCTTGCAACATGTGCCAATGAGATGGACAAGTTTCAGTAGTTAGAAAAGCATATCCGGGCCGTTGAGAAGAGTGACAAGTTCAATGCTATAGATACAAAATCTTTGTCTTTGGTGGCCAACCTTGTCATTCCCCTAGAATTCAAGATACCTAAGTTTGAGAAGTTTAATGGAACTCCTGACCTCATAGAGCATATTTGGATG
>JBBYHL010000001.1:9975979-9988876 GCA_038381835.1 Adansonia madagascariensis | reverse complement strand
ACATTATTTAATTCAATACCACAATTTAAATCTCAACGGTCAAAACTAGACGTTATCAAATCTTTACACAAACGCCCCCAACGTTCCGATCACCGCCCAATCACATTCCTCGAAAAACAAAAAATATAGAATTTTAAATTCTCAAATTCGACCGTTGCTAAGATTTAAATTAGAAGAACCCTCTTTACCGTTGAAGAAAACCGAAACAACTCCGTAATCCACTATTTCTACCTTCAAAATACTCTTTTCTTCAACATTATTCTTCTTCGTTTTCACTCAATTTCGATCTTTCGCCTGTACAGATCAATGGCCGATCAAAGCACAAACCCATCAATCATGCTGCCAAACCAACCACACCCACTTCACCAAATTGCAGAAACACCAACTCACAGGTTGCTTTTGAAACAATGGCTGAAAGAAGAAGAACTAATTCTCAACAGAATATCCCTCAAGGAGACTCAAATCGACTCGGTCCGTAAAGAAATCACCCAGATTTACATCTTCTTCTTCCTATTCCACTCCATTTCTCTTCTCCTCCTCTTCAACTCTTCTTACAAGGACCCTCCAACCGGTGCCTGCCATAGGTCTTGGATCCCATCCTTGTGTTCTTTACTATGTTCTATGGGGATTATTTGGGCTGTTAGGTATAAAACTGATATGGAAGGGCACTTGGAGAAGCTGTTAGAAAGGGAAAAAGAGGATGGGAAATTGCTGGCTAAGTGTGTGGAGGAGTTGAAGAAGAAAGGAGTGGAGTTTGATTTGTTGAAAGAGGTCGATGCTCTTAGAAGAGCTAAGAGTTTGAGGGTGGAAGCTAAAGCTGTGAGAAAATGGTCTGCTAGGGACTTTGTCACCTTGTTTTTCTTCACTGTTTCATGTCTGGTTCTTGTGTTGACAAGGGTTATTTTGTGCAGTTAAATTGATGTTTGGCATATTGGAAAGTACTAATTCTTTTGTTTGGGGAAGGTGGGGGTGTCATTTTAGTTTGGCAGAAGATTAATCTTATTCTGTCACTGGGTGGGAAATTTGCTTTTGAATTGGAAGTAGTTGCAGAATATTCTGTTCTGCTTTTGTAATTTATGAAAGTTATATCTACAGAACATGAAATAAATATCACATTTTCAGATTTAGTATTTATTTTACATTTGCCTCATAATTAGATGGCAATGACAATGTCCGTGTCGCTTGTTGCCCCTATTATACAATTTCAGAGCATCAAAATGCTTTATTTTAATCAACTCAGTAATAATTCTCGATAGGTCAGGTCTAAACTAAACTCTTCCCTCCCCCAAATTTAAAGGGAAAGAAAAATGGAAATTCCTTCTAATCATGTAGTCTTTCCCAATATGTCAAATTTATTCCATTGTTTGGGCTTAGGAAAGACAACAGGAAATTCATGTTAGCAGGAGAACAACAATAACATTACGTTCCATTACTCCACAGGGACAGGGAGAGTACAATATTTTACAGTAATCATGTTTGCAGGAGAACAAAAACTAAGAGCAGTTAAAGGAAAATTTTGAACATGAAAGTAAAAGATCTTTGGCTCAGCAACCTTTATAATGTAGTAATGGACAGTCGTTATTCCATCACAGCTAACAGCAGCGTTTCATGAAATCAAAATTCAATGAACAGAGATAAGGCTGTGAAGATGATGGTGTCAGTGCGTCATAGTGTTCCATGAGAAGGTAGGCACTGTACTCCAATCCCACATATGAAATGGAAGGGGTATTTGGAAAACTAAGCGTGAGATTGTAACTCTAATAAGCAAGTTTTGCAAAGAGATTGGTAATTGCTATGTGACAATGGCATCTGCAAAATAATGAAGCAAGCAAACCGTGGAAGCATATAATCAAGTAGGTCGCTGTACTCAATCTTTAGCCACTCCCATCAAGCCAATCCAGCACCTGTGTAGATAATAAATTCAATTAAAGCCATTCCAAAACCCAAATTATGGAGTAATTATGCATCCTATAAAACAATTAAGATTGGGAATAATAATGAGCAAAGACATGTAATGAAGTTACTTGCAAAATGAGGGTGTAGGTGGTCGAGCTGCTCATTACTAGTTACTCATGCTCAATTCGTTGGTTTGTCAGACTTAACTCTTCACATTTGAGCTCGAGTCGGTTTTTATAGGAGGAGAGAAGATGGCGGCTGCTGCTGGCACCTGGGAATAAGAATCAATTAAAACATTGTTAAGTAATCAGACTCCAAGAATATGAGGTACATGTGAAATTCAAGAGGGAACTAGATTCTGATAAAAAAAGGAAAAAAAAAAAAAAAAAAATGAAAAGTAATCAGACTCCAAGAACACAAGTCTCGACTCCTACAAGCTTTTTAAGAACATTATGCAAGATTACAATCCTATTGTTGAATGTATAAGAATGGAAAACTCATGAAATCATGACCCTATGATGCTAAAATTCCAATAGACCAAGAAAGGGTCATAACTTATATTCTTCTATCAGTACTCCACAACAAAGCTCTCAAAACAGGATGGAGACAGAAAGACGGGGAAGAGCTAATAAGTCGTTAGGATAAGCCAACACCGAAAATCAAGACAGCCTCACACTGAAAGGTTCAGGTGTTGTTAGGCATTGAACCTATATTACCTAGACTCGAGGTACATATCGAATGTGAATGTGTCTAATATAAGTTTATTCAATTTTTTAAAAGTTTTTTTTTTCATATACCTAGAGAATCATACTCCATATCCATGTCCTAATATGTCAAACATAGATGTCTAATACAAATACTTCTGCAAAAATGAAGAGTCCGGTAACATAGCATAGGATAATTCTCCAATAGTACTTCAAAAAGATAGAAATTAAATAAAATTATAAGATTAATGGTAAATAGAAATATTAGTAGAAGGAAATGCAGAGGTAAGAGAAAGCAAGCACGAGAAAAGGAATCTCAAAAGGTAGCACAAAACTCAATAGCACACAACTATCAACCTTATACAAGAGCTTCAATGCCTGGAAGCAAAAGTATTACTGCTGATCTTCTCAAACTACTATTTTTTCAGATTTATCTGTCTTCCATTTTTCAACAATTTGACGACAGTAATAATCTAATTGCAGCATGATGTCCATCAGATCACTTCTGACAAATAATATCACAGCTCCCTCTATTTTCATATGATTAAAATGCTTTATTCAGTTTATGTAATGGATCTCCAAAGCTCATATCTATGACCTTGAAGCCAACAGGAATTCCTTTAGATTCAACACTTGCCACCACCAATCATTTCAAATTTATTCTGCTCAAGAGGGTTTGGGGTTCAAGGAAAAAGAACAGGAACTTCAATACCAAACCTAGTATATTTAGTTCACAAAGCAAGGAGAGGGCAATAGTCTGTCTAGTACATTTTATGGTATAGCTAAGAGCAGCCAGGGAAGATTTTGAATACAATGAACGTAAAGGAATCACTGACTCAGCAAGATACTTGACTTGGATGTAATTACCAAGAGTGAAATGCAGAAAAAAAAAAGTATTTTAGCAGCAACAACCCTGATGATATACAATTGGTCTATACATCATGGCTAACAGCAATATTTCCTGAAACAAAAGTCTAATTAAGAGATGCAAATAATCAGCCAAGCAGAACTTGCAGCTTGGGACCACCATATAATGATCTTGCATTGAATCCTAGAGTTCGTTCCATTTATTTTCCCCATGATACTCCACTGTAACACCTTTGCAACCAGAAAAATCTAACTCAAACATACTTTGTGAAGGAAAATAATTGACTAAATGCCATCACTCATTTGTTTCAGTATCTTCAATTGAATGCTCATAACTTTATCTAACTTCAAACACAAAGGATACAAACATATTCAGTTCAGAGAAAAGAAATTGCAGGCTCTTCCAATTGATTTCTCATTTTTCTTTCAATGCAAATGTATCTGTTCTAGTAATTAAGGATCCAGGTTCACTAACTAGCTCTCCAAGGGGGCGTTTTCGTAGAGAACCCACCTGAGATAACAGAGGTGAGATTAACTTTGGCAAGTATTTTATTATGGCTCGTATGGTAATACTGATATTTTAAAACACAGGGATGTTGGTACTTTGAACTTGATATTGATTTGGATAAATATGAAAAGAATTACACCAGGTAAGTGAAAGTCCTAACCTCTTCATTGCTGTACCATACTGAGAAGTTTTCAACTCTTTGACCTTTCATACGAATTTTCCTGTAATCCATAATGAAAGAAACTAATTCTTTACTTCTAGTTTGATCTTCTTAACTTGGCATAAATTTGATTTGGGAATAATTGAATGCTTTTAAAATTCATTTGCTCTATCTTAGCTTGTGAAGACTATAAAACAATGAAAGCAAGATAAACCAACAACACTGGTGCAGTTATGTTGCACTAATGAATCAATAAATTAACCAAGAAACTTCTTGCAACACAAATGGACATGAAAAAAAAATAAAAGTGCTACAATTTACATGACGAACATGAATAATGCATATGCACAACATGCGATCAAATTAAAAATTATATAGCCAATAGTTCAGGAGGAATTTTGGTGAAGAAAAAACCATAGCCAAACTCCAAACTAGCTGCGTCTAACCATTGTCATTCAGTCTTGCCAATGGCTAACAAAAGCAGCAGCTTATAATTTTCTTCCCACAACAACCTGCCATATAACTTTTAAAGTGGTAATTGGGCAGACTGGGTTCAGGTTACTTTGCAATTTGTCTTTTCAATTGTGTCTGCTCAGGTTAGGAATGCGATTAACTTTTTGAGTCAATTTCAGTTGGGCAAGTTAGAATTGAAGTGGGTCGGTAGGTTGCTCAAGTTGATTCAACTCTTGCCACATTTACACATTTAGCATATATGGTAAGCAAATGCTAGCCCATGTAGGGTTCGGATTTGCATCATTTCAGATTGAGCACTTTGAGGACAATTATTTATTTTGGCCAGAGGGCAATTTAGTAGGTCATTAACTTTCTGAGAAAATTTGGGCAGGATTTGAAGCAAATCATGCAGGTCATGCAGGGTGACTCTTTTTTGCCCCTCTACCAAGAAAGTAGTCAGTTACAGGAAAAAAAAAAAAAAAAAAAGAATAGTCGCAGAATAAAAAGCTGAAGACAATTTGGCAAATTGGGTATCACAGGCAGAAAAGCATTAGTTTACAGTACCATTAAATGTACTGAGTCTAAATTTGCTAGAAGTCGATGAAGTGTACGTTGCAATTTGACATTGGCCTTAGATTTAAAGAAAAGAACCTAACAACTACATTGGTACTTCTACAATGCTTTCCATAAATTGCAACAAAATTCAGGAGTCATTCTAAATACATCATATTAAGAAAACTCAATTGTGGTCGACTTGCATGGTTAAAAAGGTTGGCTCGTGTACTGCCTACCATATTGCATTTAGTTTTGACTTTCAAAAGCAGGACATCAGCCAATCAAGCTTGCATATGAAATAACTTTTCTACATAGAACAAAGGAATGCAGCCAGCGACAACAAAATCAGGTTGCATGTCGGAAAATCAAGCTAATGTTTAAGAGATATTACGCAAAATAAGATGTTTGACATATGTATAACCAAATGGGGTAATTATAGAACCTGCAAACTGAATAAGCAACAATGAATTTCAACTATATATTGATTCTTCGTCCAACTCTTTCAATAACTCAAACGCAAGTTTAGTTATATTTCAACCACAAATATATACGCCAATCAAATGGCAATTTTATCGAACAAAATAATGATATAGGTATTATATCAACATGCAACAAGAAAAATCAAGAATTGAATGCAGGAATAGATTTATCACTCTTTCACTGCTTTATTCGAAGTTTATTAGTTGTCTCTAGCAGCACATTGAGATTGTTGAAGGAACCGCCCTTCATCTCCATTGAACCTCGGACCTATGCCATAAAGAGAAAGAGTTGCAAAGATAAAGGTTCAATACCTTGTAATCAACTAGACTTATCCTCAAAGCACACACTTTGACTTCTTCAATTCTCACATCCATCAAATGGTTGATTAGAATCATTGATTTCACCTGGACTAACCAGGCCATTTCGATCATGACTATCTAAAATTGGGATAACCCAATCTCCATCTCTTCTGCCTCCCCCATTGGTTCTAAAATCTGACCCTTTTCTTTCCTCAGTTTCTTCCAGATCTTCCAATGATCTAGTATTTCGATGCCCTAGCAAAATAAGGTCCAACATTTTCCTTCGAACAGCATAAATCGGATTTGGCATAGCCACACACCCTTTGGAATAGGCTTCTCTAAGGAAAACAGTCTGAGTACTTCCCTTGGTACATATATAGAAAATGCCAGGGTGCTTTAAAAGCAGTTCACGTACATTAACTTCCATAGCAAAATCCTTTCTAAAATGAGCCAACCTTTCAACTTCAAGCATCTTCTCAACTGTCAAGCTCAAAAGCTCGTGAATAATTGCGACTGCTCGCTTTTCAAAACGTTCAATCCCTCCACAAGTCCGCACTTGGAGTACCTCCTTGCTCTCATAAGGCTTCAAATATGGAAGCCTCTGCCAGTTCTTCAATTTCTCCCTATATCCTCTCTCTATCTTAAAACCCGTTGGAAATTTAATGGTAAATGCATAACTTGTCTCAAACCTGCTCAACCACTTATCTATGTATTCCCTTTCTCTCCATTTCTCAATTTCAGCCTCCGCCAAACTCTCGTTTCTGTCAACCAGTTCTAGAATTTCCAAAGCAACTAACCTAAAATCCTTTGAGTATTTTCTTAGAATAGAATCGCTAAAATCTTCAGGCAAGCCAAGTTCTCTCCTAATCAATCTCAAAGCATGAACATGAAGTGTCCCATTTTTTGACATCATGAGCAATTTCTTTATCTTCTGCACCAATTCAGGTTCATAATCTTTGACAATCTTTTCTTCCTCATCAATCAAATCTCTCATTCTCTGAGTCATCTTGCAGCATAAATTCCTCCTAAGTGGATGTACAAATAACTCAAACACATGTGGATATTTGTGAAGAAATGCACCCATGCCCACATTCAAACCAACAATATTTTTCCAGCGCGACATCAGTTGTACAGAGACAAAGGGACCACGCTTTCGCTGGGACATTAGCTGATGGATACTGAGGATGGTTTTGAGTTTGTTGATATGCGTCATTAGCTTGTCTAGTTTTAAATCTCTAGTTCTCGTTTCCATGCGAGTCTGAGCTGAAACAATGGGTTTTTTCCATCTCTTTTGTGAAAATGAATTGAATGGTCCAAATGATATTCCATTGCGCCATACGTTTTTCAAAAAGATCATGTTTTCGAGACCCAGAAAACTTCTCCACTAATGTCACAAGCTTCCTCCACCAAAGTTTCTTCGAAACTAACAATGCCTCCCTAATGTCCATGAAATGTTAATAAAGCAAAGGAAAAAACGAACTTAGAAAACCAGCTGATACTTTTCTGCAGATAAAACAATTTCTAAAATTCAACATAACGTGCATAATAAAAGGTTAATTAAAAAAAAAATTTAAACGGAGCAACTGATACATGTCTCCATGTAAACAATTGTAAAATTTAAATAAAACTATGAAAATCTCGCACACTTACTAACCAATCATTCAAAATTGACATCAGCAGTAACCCACAATTAGGAGCGCATTTAAATTCTTAATCTAAATCCAAAATCCGAATTCTAGGTCTGTCAAGGAATTAAGCACATATGAACTACTAAAATTACAAAGTAATTTGAACTTAAATTTTTTCTAAGATGAAGTAATTAAGCCCAACAGTCCAAATAACATTTGTGCTATTGAATAAAATACAGATAATAAACTGAAGAAGATAATTGGGTTTTGCATCTCTACTGTTTTATCCATTTAATCAATTAATTCCAAAAACAAACAATAAAAAATAGAAAACATATTAAAAGAAAAAGAAATGAAAGTTAGAAACGAATTGAAAGAAAAAAAAGAAATGTTTCTCCAGCAAAAACTGACCTACCCAATTTTTTTTTTTTTTTACTTATTTCCCTTGATGGGTCTAATCGGCAAGTTGGCGGTGCAGGATTCTACCAATAGGCCCAAATCTTGCTTAGGCTACAGGATTCAGATGACAAGTGTCAGCGGTAAAAGCCTAAGAAGAAAAAAATGGGGAAAATAAAAGTAAAGAAAAATGAGAGAAAATAGTGACAGAAAAAGGGGAAATAAGATAATATTATTTTAACGAGAAACGGAGAGGCGATATACGGGAGCACGGAGCGGATTCGGGCAGGGGATGGAGTCGGGTTCGAGTTCCGAGGTTTATTCGATAGAGGAGAAGATGTTGAAAGGGATACTCAGAAGAGAGGAGGAGCAGAAGTGGAAGATGGAGTGCAAGTACGTGTAGAGAGAAAGGATGGGAAAACGGTTGGCGGTGAACGGGCGGTGGCGTACGTTTGCGTGGCGGTGGAGGCAGACATGACGATGGGAGAGAAGGTGGAGAAGGTTGCGAGGAAGAGGAGGAAGGATAGGAAGGTGGGTGATCGTGAAGGGGTCCAGGCGATGGGTACGGCGGCGGAGGGAGTGAGCTGGGCCTTGGATGTGGGCATTTGGGTCATGTGCTTTGGTGTTAGTCTGTTAGATACTTGTTCTTAAAAGCCCCCGCCAAGAGTTGAGTCTGAGGTTCATGAGCATCCTATGACATTAATTTTACTTGCAAAATATAAAATTTTCAGTCATAATCTATCTAAAAAATTTAAAAAAATTATTAAAAATAAGTGAAAGAATATTTATAGATAAATTTTGATACGTTAATAATTTATATTATAAAATTTTTAAAAATATATTTATATTTTTATTATTTTATACGTATTATATTTATATAATCGTATGTCATCAAGTTTATTAGATTTAGAAGTGTGCATTTATTAATTTAAAAAAAAAATAAGTTTTATAATATTGCATATAATAAGCTAGAAAATTTGGTAAATTGGTTTTGGGCCTGACTGAATAATGTGCACGTACAAGTATTCCGTAGTTTGATCCAAGATATAAACGAAACTTCTAAACTTCCCTTAATATTGAACCATTCATCGTACCTCCCAATAACTATGAACCTTTTGCCTTTATTAAACTTTAGGCATCCCACACATTCAATTCATGCATGAGGAAGATTTGCCTTTTTCCTTTTTTCATTCGTATTTTTCAATATTTATTCTCACGTTGATCAAAGAATTGGGAGAAGCTCAAACATAATATATACTAATTTTGCGATACATCGACTGCATCTGAAATTTTACTCTCAAAACTAAAATTATAAATTAACAAAATTATAATGGTAAATAACTACATATTAATTACATATTTTATTAATTTTTTAATGTTATAATCCATATTATTTTCTATTGTATGTTATTATTTTAGTATTGATTCGATGGAAAAATTATACGTTAATATTAATGAAAAGCAATCTATTCATTAAAAAAAGAAGAACATGATTATCTAACAAAAAATTTTCCTGGGAAAGAAAGAAAGGAGTAGGAAGTTTTAAAAAGATTGGGAAAGTAGGTAATGTTTTAATTGAAAAAATTTAAAAGTAAATAGTTTTTTAGTTAAGCGAGTGATTAGATGGTTTTGTTTTATTTAAAAATATATTAAAATAAAGATTATTAAATTAATTTTTTAATGCCCTTTCATTTATTTATAGTTTGTTTCGTATTGAGCTTTTTGATATTTTTTTTTGACACTATTGTTTTATTAATACTGTAAATGAATAAAGCTTTTGATGAATAATTTAATTTTTATTCGTTTATTTTGTTTATTAAGTTAAATAAATAAATATGAATAAAATTTTGAAGCTTATTGATTGAGTGAGCATAGTATGTTCAATTTATTTATATTCATAAACAAACTCGTTTATGAATCATTTAAAACCTGTTAAATAAATTGTTTAAAGTTCGTAAAAACTTATTTATCATTTGATTATAATGTCATTAATAATATTATTATTTATATTTTATTTATAGTATAATTAATAATATTTATATTTTATTAGTTTATATTTAAAACTAATAAACAATTTTATTTCATGAGCTTACTTTAATTAAACCATCTTGACCACTTTCCAAAATGAGGATCCATTCAAGGATAAGCCCATCCCAATTAAAAGATGGAGCTCAACTTCACTTGATTTAAGCTCAACTAGAAATCGGAACTTAAATCTGTTGGGTTACAAAAACAATTTCTAAAAATTAACTTACTGTGCATGATACACGATAAAATCTTAATAAAAATATATTTAAACAAACCAATTGATATATGTTCCCAGGTAAAACAATTCTAAAAAGTTTAATTAAAAACTATATAAAACAAAATCTCACATACTTACTAACCAATCATTTAAAACTGAAATTAGCAGCAGCCCATTTTATAAACGTTGGAGGATAAGGGGATTTACTGTTGCTATCTTCTTCGATTTTTTCACTGCTCGGACATGATATTCATGTAAAATTGTCTCTCGTGGCACTATGGTTTGAAAAAACTTGTAGACACAGAACTTTCCAATATTTAGTGGATTTGATAGAACTTGTTTTCAACGGCATTGTGTAAATCAAGATTTTGATGGTAGGTAATCTTATTTTGTTTATTGGGAAGCCACTGTCCATTAGGCAGCTTCTATTTAAAGAAAAATATGGAAAGTCACCCATTCAATGGGCTATTTTTCAATCTTAAACCAAAAAAGGAAAAAAAAATATTTTAAAAAACAATATTTGATTGAAACAAATACAAACATAAAAAGGTTAATATTTAAATAAAAAAACCACCTATAATCTTTAATTACGTTCTTCAAATAGAATCTAAAATCTTCAAGCTAGTCAAGTTCTCAAAAAGCAGGAACATGAAGTATCCCATAGTTAACCATCCATTATAAAAAATATATATATAATTTAAAAACAAAAGTACCTAACTTAATTTCATTTAATATAATTGTTATACCCCAAAGCCAACCAAAACCCAATCGATCAAATGGACTAAACAGCATTGATCAAGGGCCTAATTGCTTGACTATCTGATCGCCAAATAAGCAATGCAGCACACGTCCATATGCCAATATGCCTGCTTGCCTGACAGGGACCACTAAACAATACATCATTAATTCGACGGCTCTTTTTTTGAACCAGTGGAGGACCGCAGATATCCCCGAACGAATATGGCTACCATGATTGACCAACGGACTGGTAACCTGACAATCAGCTACACTTGGACAAGGACACCTAGACAATGACAAAGAGCATGTAGCACATGCTTCTTAAAGACTCTAGTATAAAAAAGGCAGTAAAGCCTTCAGATAAGGCATGTACGCTTAGCTCTTCTTCTTTCACTCTGTTTTCTCCTTAACTCCCAAAAACCCTAGACTAACTTAATTATCAAAGAAAACCCTAAAGTCTCAACTTTAATGCCCCTCTGACCCTTTTCTATGTTTCAAGCCAGCTTCTGCTCTCCATTGCAACGTTCTCCACCCAAAGAAGACATTAACAATTGGTACCATCTATGGGAACTTGAATAAAAAATCCATGGTTGACCAACCCACTAATGCTAGTGTCCCACAAACAAGCAAACCATTATAAACTTCCCAGTTGCCAAACATGGCAAACCAAGCCTCGATCAACTATACTACTATAACCTTCTGCCTAATGCCCACTCTTTCTCTCTTTAAGGCTTCTACACCTATCCATAGGTATATACCCTATATCTTCAAACACTAATATCCATGAGTTCTTGGCTACCATAAACACCTTTTAGCTTTTACCAAAACTTGTTGGGCTTACTATCACCAATGGGAGTCACCTCTAATCATAGCCAACTATTTGAAGAGGTACAAACAACTTAGCCACTAAGCCAAAGCAACCTAACTACAACCATCCCGGTACCTTTAGCCCTAGACACACCCACGAGATCTAATAGCACCACCATAATACAACTACCAGTTAACTTTATGAGCCTACTCCTCTTTTTGTATGTTTATACACTATTACCAATATACCTCATATTTACAACCACCTTGTCATCTTCCATGGTGCAACTCGACTGCCACTCCCAAGTGTAGTTCCAAGCAATAATAAACTAGTTAACAACCATGCCATGCAATAAGCCCTACAATAGCTAGCCCAACTGGTGCATTCTTAAGCCAATTGCCTAACTACACCACCTGTGGATTGCCCAAACCCATAACCAGTAGAGCGCCCAAACCAACCCAGCCAACCAGAAAGCCAGACCTGATAGGCATTATAAAAAGCTCCTACTCTACACCAGTACAACACATGCCACAGTCCAGGCACTAAAATCAGACGAATAAAACCTCACAGCTACACAAGACCTAAATCTTGTAGAGTAGGTCACTGCATTATTCAGGAAATCAAAAACCTCAAACAGCCATACAATGACAACTAGAATGGCTCAATGATGAACATAACCCTTTATCAGCAACCATGTAGTAAGTCCTTATCCCAAGAAAAATAAAACTATCCCTAGACTCATATGATGTGATAGTTGACCCAGTGGGCCACTTAAACCACTTTCAAGCATTCTACAATCTTAAGGATATCCCAAACATGATATAATATCATATTTTCCCAATGACATTGCACGGCTTGGCACGCACATGGTGGTACTTGCTCAACCCTGGCTCCATTATGAACTTTGACAAGCTAGGTAAGAATTTCCTCGCCTACTTTAGAAGCTACAGAACGACGGTCAGAACTTTAGTCAACTTAATAGCCATCAAACAAAACCCTAAGGTAACCCTTAAAGAATATATAAAATGTTTCAATGCGGCAACACTAAAAGTTGGCGAGCTAAATGACGAATGGGCCATCCAAAACTTTATTTATGGCATACGCCACAAGTATTTAAAATATGCATTCATGGACTCCTAGCTGACAAAGTTGTACTAACT
>JBBYHL010000001.1:9838456-9943995 GCA_038381835.1 Adansonia madagascariensis | reverse complement strand
GTTGTCTCCCACATGATATTCTTTACGTTTTTTTTTTCTCTTTTTTTTTTTTTGTTTTTTTCCGCGGTTAACAAAATTGAACTGGCATTTAAATTGAGACTCTGTGTGCTTAGTCCGACGTCGTTTGATATATATCATAAAATTAAAAATTTTAAAAATTATCGTTAAAAGAATAAGTTTAAATTTATATATTTTTTTAAAATTTTAATTTATTAAATATATATTTTTATTATTTATTATATTTACTAATAATATTTAATATAAAAATTATTTATTTAATATTTAATTTATTTTTAATTAAATAATCTGATTTAATAGGTGATTTAGAGTCTCACTCATTTAATTTTGGGTATGATTTTTTTTTTTTAAAAAAGCTGATTTTAGTTTCAAAATAAAATTGATATTTTCACTTAAAAGAATTGCAAGATTTCACCCTTTCTCTCCTATTAAAGCACTTGTTATTAAATTCAATTTCCTGTGGACCTCTGAAAATTAAGGCAGTCCAATTGAGAATAAATGCAAATTTTTTTTGGTTGCAATAAATATTGTTTTTTTTTTTTTTTTGGCATGAAATAAACCCTATACAGGCATTGAAGCATACATGTGTTCTTACTTCTTTTTCTTGGTTAGCCTCAATTTTATTGAGGATAATCTAAAAACCACATACTTGGATCAAGCATAAAATAAATGAGCAAAACAAATATATATATATATATATATATATATATATTGATGAGATTTGTAAATTCAGTTAGTCAGTCTAATTCGAATTACTATTTAATTAAAATTAATTTTATTTAAATTTAATTATAAAATATATAAATATTAATTTATTATAAGAGTTAATATTTAAATAATATAGTGAAATAAAACGAGCTTTTGAACCGATCTAATTTAAATAATATGTCTTTTTGCATAACTATGATAATTTTTTTTTTAATAATTGAGGAATTATGATAAATTTTGGGTCCCTACAAACATTATTTTCTTTTCTTTTTTTTTTCTTTTATAACAATTGAATTCCCTCTGGAATTATTGAAGAGGCTGTCTTGATTTTGAGATTTTTGTTGTGTTCTTAAGAAAATAATTGTTCTATTTTCCATTTAAAAAGTTCAAAAACGTCTTTCCAAAACTGAATTTCAAACTCTCTCTCCCTCGATATCAAAATTTGGAGTCTAATTCTAACCAGATCTATTAAAAATAAAAATTCCTTATTAATCTTTTATATTGATCTCCCACTAAAAATGAGTAACTTCCATTTTTTTTTAAATTATTACTCAAATAAAATAAAATTCTTCGCAAAATTAAAATATAAACATGGAAGATAAGGATCAAAACTATGTGCAAATAGGAGTAGGATTATTCGACATGGGCAAGTACACACAAATTTTGTATCGAAAATAAGTATGAAATCAGATAATAATTTTGTTTATTAGATGTAAAAAATTACATTACGTTAGAATTCTTAAAATGAAAAAATTCTGCTGTTTTTTCTTTATAAAAAATTTTTGCCTCGAAAGTATTTACGATTTGATCTTGAACAAATGAAATTTGCTTAACAAGTCTAGACAAATTGAACAAACAAAATTTACTTTCGGGGTTTTGACAATTTGATCGCAAACAAATAGAATTACACTATTCCCTTAAGCTTTAAGGCATATATGAATGTTGGAAATTTCCTTTCTCATTTGATAGGTCCAAGACCTTTCTATCATAGTTAAGGTTCGAATTCAAAGTCACTTATGTTTGAGATATATTATGTATTATTGACATCACTTACATTTGAAATTGAGATTAATATATGGTGAGAGTCAATTATCATCTCAAATTAACTCAATATTGCCCCAATTTTGCAGCAAACAAAGCATCATCTTATGAGCAACATTAAAGAGATTATACTATATTTCTTATGCAAAGAGACGTAGCATATTCTAAAAATATTTGGTTCCAAGTTCGGAGGATGCATCAAAAGCATTTTTAATCGTAGTTAACTTTTCACATTGAGGTTGCTAAAAGAAAAAAGGAAAGAAAAGAAAAAGGAACAGATGCTGATTTTATGAAAAATATGTGAATAGGTTGAGAGAGATCACAAGCAAGAGACACGTTGGATAACAAGTAGTGCGAGAATCGTCTTTTTCTCTGTCGGTTTCGCACATTGGACTACGACACAACAATGCAAATTGGCTTACCTTAGATATAGATTCATGTGTTCCTTTCCCATCATATTTAAGATACTTTATATTTATATACGTTAGATATGTTAACAATTTATATTATATATATTTAAGATATTTATGTATCAATGTTATGTTCGTATTATTTTTCTCCCATCGTATAATTGTATCATATCTAATATTATCAATGCGAGTTTATGTTTAGATTAACTTTTTCGCTTTTTTTCCTCACAAAAAAAAAAGAAAAATTTGTCTTTATTAAACAATATAATTGAACAAATTAGATTAAATCAAGTGATGAAGGACTTAATCAGGCATAATTCTCTACGTTTTGCTTCCTTAATAAGACAAATAAATTCGACAAATTAAGCCACCAAAGGATTATATGCCAAAGTGATGAAAAGTAAATCTTTTTGATGTGCAATGTGTTTGATTCAAATCAAGCAAAGATCAATTAACTAATGATTTTATTAAATTATGGTAATTAAAGTAGTGATCACACCTTCATAAGTCAAACCGAAATATGTGACCAACCTAATCTCACTCATGTTCCCGTAGTTAACTATAAGGGTCCCATTTTATATTTGACGTTAAAAAAAATCTTGGAAATTAGTTTTTTTCTTATATGGATGTTGATTTGTCGAATTTTTTTTCCCTAAAGGTACAAAGGACTTTGCAATTTGCATATGGAAAAAGAGGTGAAAGAGCAAGAACAAGTCTTGGTACTATGGATGACAGCGTGTTCACATCAATTATCTAATTCTAAATAGTTATAATGTTCAATCTACTTGGCAAATTACTTTTGATTCTTGGAATTTCATTGATGATAAATCGATCTTTTATTTCATATATAGTAGGTTAAAAATATTAATTTTATAAAATGAAGTACCCGAGTGAAAGATAAACGATCTACTAAAAAAAAATACTGGTACTAATAAGGTAAGAGATCCAATTAGTGTAAAATTAATTAGTTTTATACCAAAAAATAAAAAAAAAGTTCATATGCTTTTATAATTTTATATACGATTAATAATTTAACAAATCGACTATTGGATTTAGTAATATTCATCGTGCATGTTAATTATTATTTGATATTTCTATTATATCAATCGAGAATACTGTCTTTTTAATATATATTTAATGGTTAAATTTTTTTTACATTAGACAAATAGTTTGATATTTTTAATTTACTCGAAATTCGATATGCATAATCTAAGTGAATAGAGTATGAAATACGATGATCAGATTAAACAATATGAATATTATAAAATTATGAAAATGAGTAAACTAATTTAGTTTTATATTAATATAAGTGGATCCACTATCTTAGATTAAAATATATTATATTAAATATATGTATATCTGTACAAGCAATTTTGTGGTGCTTACAAAGAACTTTATTGCTAGTCATCTGATATTTGAAAAAGAAATTTGGGTTTACGCGTATTTGCTTTGATGATCCAAAATTCTTCTAATACATGAACTTGAATTTCAAGTTTTGGCCAAATTACGATCAGTGGACTTTGACTGAAAAGCGTAGAAAAAAAATTGGTAAATGTTTTTTAAAGAAAGTTACAATGTATGAGATCAAAAGTTTCCAATCTAGTCAAATTTCAAACATTATGCAGAAATGATGAGTAATTTCGAATCGATATTCTGTTTGAAAGAGTTGGCAAGTTTGAAAATGTTGATAATTTGTTGTACTTAAAGGTGTAATATAGTATAAGTTATTTTTTCGATGAAATTTTTTATTTTCACAATATTGATTTAAGATATCATTGCACGTTTATTTTAAATTATATTTTAATTTTTTAAATATATTATAAGAAGTATGTACAATCTTGTAAACTTTATGAAATTGAAAATTTTATTTATGTAAAAACAAATATTTTCGTATTTTAATATGCGTCGACAAAATCCGATCATGTCATAAGTAAGAAAAAGCAATTACTCTATGTACATTCTATTATTTATGGATTTCAAGGACATAGTAATATTATCTGGCACTTTGGTGCTAGGTCATGGCTTGGGACAAGTTGGCCACCACGAAACATAAAAATAGAGTAATAATAAAAAAGAGATGAAGGTAAAAGAAGAGTTCATGGATTTTTATTGAAATTAGAAGAGGAGAAACAAAAAAGAGATGGAAGCTGTCGAATATTCTATCGATAAGGGTTTCAGCATGAGCTGAGTTATTATTATCAAAATATATTATATATTAAAGCGCTTATCTTAACTAACGTACCTATGCTTCTTCTTTGAAAGGAAAAAGAATTTGAAAGTTTCATCAATATTTAGCATTGAAGAATATCTCTATATAATTTATACAAAGAAGCTGTTTGCAGCTTAGTAGACTTAGCAACTTTGATAATGATATTATTACAAAATATAAAAAATAATTAAAATACGATATGATATAAAAAATACGAATATAATTTAAAAACATAAATATATTAAAATCTGTATAATACGAATTATTAGTGTTTCAATATTTATATATAAGTATATAATATCTTAAATGCAATTATAGTATGTGAAAATACATGAACACCATACATTTACTCGGATTACCATATGTACGGTGTAACGCAAGTTGAAAGCAGACATATAACACAAGTATATAGAGGGACAGGAGAAGAGAAGTTTTATTACCAAAAAAAAAAAAAAAAAAACTGAATATAGAAAGAATTAGCAATGTTGATATTTGAACTCCATACTTATTAGATGCTTATACTAATTTTGAATAGGGATGTAGTTTAGTTGATTAATACAATCATCTTTAAAAGAAGTTATTTAATAAATTTAAAATTTAAATTTTAATATATATATATATAATTTATTTTTCTATCTCTAAACTATCTCTTTTATGCAAAAAAATATATACTAAATATAAGAAAAAAATAAAGAAAAATTAACTTGTAAGTAACGAGTTTGTGATTGGAAAACCCTAATAACAAGCCAATTGCTTTTATATTTTTGACATAAGAAAAATAAAAAATATAATAAGATGGAGTTGTAGTGTAGTATAGTAGTATTATATAAGAAATAATTTTTTTTTTGGAAGTGTATTATATAAGAATTATATATATTGTATATTACAGGGATATTGAGCAAAGCTAAATTAATAAGTCCAAGAATAACGATGCAACAACGTTTTGACGCAACAATGATTGCAAATGCATGCCCTTAATTTGCGGTTGAATGAAGCCACATGCATCTAGAACACCTACTCACGTTTATTTTCTTAATCGCATTCGTCGGGCACAAATCTTTGAATAATGTTGTCATATAATATATTTATTTCTCGTATTATTTCTTTCGAGAATTCAAAATAGTTAGTTTAGTTAGTAAGAAAAAAAAAGTTTTTTTTTTGTCAATTAGAGTGCGAATTATTAGAGCATTTTGATTTTGCAGAAGAAAATCTTGAATGTATCTATTTATACTATTATAAAATGTTTAATTAAGTTGGTGTGAAGAGTTAATTAATATCAATTTAGTTACTAGAATTATTAAAACATTATTTACAATTTATATTGATGAATATAAATTTAAAGATATTATTTTTTAATAATTTTTAAAATATTAATAAAATTTTTTAAAAAATTACCCATTTTTATTCTAAAATTTTACCCACGTCATATAAAAAACTATTTTTAACAAAAAAAAAAAAACCTCAAAAAGTGGGTATCCCAAAAAATCTTGAATGTATAAAAAAAAAAAGCTAACTTCAGAAAAATCTAAAATATCATTGACTATAAAAAGAGAGAATATTAACCAGTGCTTAATGATATTAGTAAAGGTAATATTTAAAATATATATAATTAATAAATTATTTTTTCTTCGATAAAAGTAATAAATTAAATATAAAAATTAATTTTTTAAATTAGCCTCGTAAATGTTAGCCAGTATCTAGTGACATTAATTAAGATGATCTTAAAAAAATGCTATTAATTACTTTAATAAAAATAATAAATTAAATAATTTTTTAAATTAATAATTAAGTATTTAATTAATTTCTCTAAACAGCAATTAAGGAAACCGTAAAAGAAATTACATATACATATATGTATACATAAATATTTTTTTGAGAAACATAGGTATTTTTGCTGTTGAGAGTTGGTGCATGAGCTTGGAGCAATATTGTTTTGGAGGAAATGATTGAATATCCGAAAGAAAAGGCATTGGAATTAATGAAAGGATACATGTGAATGCAAGATATTAGCCACATGGGTTTAGCTAATGGTATACAATTAGGATCTTTGGTCTTAGTGTGAAGATGGATACTTCTTTATTTTCTTCCATAAACTCAAAATTATTTTTCAAGACAACATGGCTATCCACAAGGTTTTTGGATCCCAATGTTAAGTGCTTACAAGAAATAATAATTTTTGAATCCGAAATTTAATTCAATTGATTTATATAATTATGAGATATTCAATAGGTTATGTATTTGATTGAAACCCTTACGTTATGTTGATTCACTGAGTGAAATAGGGCTGAAATGGAATAGCTATTTTATAAAAATAGAATAGAGCTAGAATAAAATGAAATAATTATACAGTAATTTGGTTCAGTGGAATAAATAACTATTGTGACATTATTCTTATGTTTGGTCGGGATGAATAGCATATGTAATAATAATAGAATAAATGAAAATTGTTTAAAACACCTTGAACTTAAAATAAGTTTTATTTTTTTTTAATAATATGTAATAACAAAGAAAAAAATGTAAAATGTCTAAAATATGCTTAAATTAAAATAAGTTTTATTTTTTAAATAAAAAATTTAATAAGACAAAAAAAATCATTTTTTTTTCAGTTTTAGTTTGATTTCCTATTTCCATCTCTAAGTTTAATTTCATAGCCATTATTATTTTATTATTTTTCTTTGCTTTCTATTTCTTAAATAATTCAAATTCATCTTGAATCCATCTTAGAATGTGCTTACAGTTCTAAAAATATTGTTATATAGTTTCCCTAAACAATTGCATTTTTGAAAAATGTCAATCAATAACAATATTTCATTTGACATCAAAATTCAACCATTTTCCCAAGAGACCATTATGCAAGCATCAAACATATTTGCCCCCCCCCACCCCTTTTTTTTTTCCCTCATATGTAAAATAGTTAAATAAGTACTACAAACTTGTATCAAACACAAAAGTACTAGCTTGCATCAAACATCCATAAGTTCTTTTGTAGGTTCAAGCTTAGGTTTGTTGGCTTGAGAAGAAGTTCTTAAACCTATTGCTTCAAGCTCTGCTAGTACGGGTTGCAAATCATCATTCAATGCTAAAAGTTGACATATGAGTGACTCATCCGTACAAAAGATACAGAATCAAAGGTGATAGATATTTCACACAGTTCCTTCTATCATTCTAGAGGTTGAAAATTAATTGTCAATGTAACTCATACACCATACATACTAGAGTAAGTGAATATATCATATAAAAATTTAAAGGAATCGACATAAATATATTCATTGAGGTATTCATAGGGAGGTTTAAAAGGAGAATGAATAGAAAACAAATCAAATCTTCACACACAGCTATGGCATCTAGTCATCATTGCAACAAGAATAATATAATTGATAAAATAACAGAATCGTTTTAGTAAGTAAACAAAATATCCTCCTTTTTTTTCCACATTTTTCAATTGTGGAAATATACATCCTTGTTTTGGGTTTAATATGAAACATAAAAAATTTGTATAACTTTTTTTTTTTTCAAATAATTACTTTCCATCTAAATACATATTTGTAAATCCAAAACAAAGACTGTACAAAAAAAATTCCTATACCTGAAATCTCAAATTAAAAAAACATATTTCTCAATATAACAAAAATTTGAAAGGAAAATGTTAAAAGCCAAATGAAAAAAGAATAACGCATTTCACAATATAATAGAAATTAGAAAGGGGAAAGTTAAAATTACCGTCAATTGAGTTCAGAAGCTTTGAGCCCAATCGAGGGTGGATGTTGGGAAAGAAGCAAGCTTGACTTTGGAGATTAGGAAATTATTCAAGCTCAGTTAAAGAACCCTAACCTCGCGTCGGATGCATATATTGAATTGAACCAATGTGAAAATCAAAAACGTGAAAACGAATGAAAATATGAAAAAAAATGATGAATATGAATTAAAATGAAGATGACTGAAACTTACAGGAGTTGGGTAGTACAAAATTCTTATGTGTCTATTATATTATTATGTTATTTGGTAAAATAAAAAGTAAAATGCACGTGAGAACTGAACCAATTTTGTCACACTAGCATTAGCAAATGCCAAATTACAAAGGCCAAGAAGCTAAAATGAACGGAATTTAATGGCAAAAAAACGGCATTCTCCTAATTATTGAAGTTCAAATTCCAGTTGACCGGCCACAGTGTTTTGCTTTTCTAGGTTTTGGTGCTTTGCTGCCTTACATTGCTTCTTGTATGTATTCTTCATATAAACTGCAAGGATGATGTTGTTCAATCCAACTCACCCCACGGTCTCTCTTTCTCTTTAAAGGCCCCCAAGAGTGAAGTTTCTTGCTCACCTCGTTATCATCTGCCGAAGTTACGATTCCATTATAAATGTTGTGACGTGTTACGATTATTATTTTGCAGTTCTGAATTTTCTTCTGTCATGAATATTCACCTCAATCGATAGCCATAATCTCGTAATATGATAAAAAATGCTGCTGCAGACTGCAACTTAAATCTATGGGTTGGGTATTTCCGCTAATCAAAATGGTTGTTATGCTTTTTTTTTTTCCCAATTTCTAAAAGGAAAAAACAACTATTCCATTCACGTTTGCTACTACAATGACCAAAATTCATAAACCAGGTGCAGTAATTGTGACAACAATGAAACAAACTGCGAGATCTTGGTACAGAAAAAAAAAAAAAGGAACAATAGCAACTAAAACTAATTGGTCTAGTGAGTATGAAATTAGTAAGGGCTTAATTCCCTAGTAATCTTAACAATTCTTATGCAACATAATAAAAGCACTAATCTCAAACCTTCAGAAACTTGAAATTTCATGCTTAGCTATTATTCTCATACTGTATATTCAAGTCAATACATTTCTACTTTTATAGTCTTTTTTTTTTTTTTTTTTTTTGGGGTAGAGTTGGGATTTATTGGCTGTATTTACTAGTTTCTGTGCTTAAAGTCTGTTTTTTTTTTTTTTTTTTTTTTTTTTCCTTTTGCTTGGTTTGGTTCTTAGAAATTCTGTTTTTAACTGAACAATTGTTCACTTTTGTTATTCCTAGTGTTAGTACTAGCTCATTGTCCCCTTGGAATTTTATTAATAAAATTCTATTATTTGAAAAGTAGCAGAATTTTCTAATAGATTTCGGTCCTTTATTTATTTTTTGCTGAACAAGATGTATGCTTTAACGTTATCAAGAGTACAAAGTAGAAAAGATTAAGAAAAAAGGAAAAGAAAAAGGAAAAATGCCTTAAAATACCACAATGAAGCACTTGAAGTCAAGTGGGGAAGCATATCACATAATTAAAATACCAGCCATGGATTCTGCAGGTCCGATCAAAGTACAAAGAAAATGCGGTCAAGAAGAGTTTTGCAAATGCAGCTGTCCTTTGCGCAAGTCATCATGTTGCCTCTCAGTTCATAAAGTTATCTTTAGAGCCTCGGCTAGCTTAGCTAACAATTCACCATGATCTCCGCTGCAAAGACAAAAATTGTTCTGATTTGAGAATGAAGATTGCTGCTCTTTACTTCTAAAAGCAACAATGCAGCAGCGAAGTCACTCAAACATGATAGTCAAAATTTGCATCTGAGTTGTTGTCTCCAACCTCAGGCCTTTTCAAATAATTCATAAGATTTCCAATTTAATCCCAAGGAAGCTGCAAGTGAATGCGGCAGAAGTTTACATTACCATGTGCTTCGGAACTGGAAAAGAAAAGAAAAGAAAATAATTATTAAGTGGCCTGCTACCTGCCAAGCATGGACATCGAAATGGATTATGGCTATGACATAATACGGATATAGACACAATACAAATACAGCGACTTGGTATTTTCTTAGAAAAATAAGACTCCACACGACAAAGATAGCGCAATTACCAAAGATTTCAAGCCATCTTTTAATGAATGTGGGTTCTATAAAGATGTGAGGCCACCGCAGATTTCCTGAAGCTCGATACAAAGCAGAAAGCAGCAGAGCAAAATTAGTTGGCCAATGGACGGGCAGGAAAAAAAAGGCGGGAAACAAGGAGAAGCATATTGTTAATAAAGCTTGCAGCAGCACGTATAGATCTGGGATCAACATGAAGGTATATGCAGCCCAAGACGTTAGTACATTTCATGAGTACACGACGAAACCACTGATGGAAATATTACTGGACTCTCTCTTCCTCCCAATCAAAAGATCATGCCGGTCAGCCACAACCTAGCCAGCGGAGGTACTAATTTGGCCTTGGCCATGGCCATGCACGAGATTTCAATTGGTGTTTTCTTAATCAGTATTCATGCCATATATGACGAACCAGCCTTCTTATCTCATATATTTAAAAGCTGCTGATTAACTTTGATTTGATATACATTAACCTTTGTAACTTTACAAAAGTAACAAGCTATACAACCCTTAATTGTATTATACAGGTATACGTCTATATTAACCTGTAACTTAAATATATTTCAAACAAGGAATATATACATATATATATATATATATATATATATATCTCAGTGACGCATCTATTTTAGTAAAATTTTGTTGACATTAAAATTTACGTGGATAACTTATGACAAGTAAAACAAGTATAAATAATTCTCAATTTAATTAATTTCAAAACTCAAAATCAAAACTACATATTCTGAAACATGAATTATCATTACTAAATTAACTATCTATTTGTACTAAACAACAATTATCCTATTGAAATAAAATAAACTATCCATGTAAATATTATCGTTGAACTCAAACCTTTGTATTAATATGTAACAAACAGCTCTTAAATGTATTTAGTTTGTGAAATATTTATAATATCTGTAATAATTTTGATTTGCAATTAGTTTGTCTAAAGGTCGAACGGCCTGTCCAACAAGCCCAGGCCTCTTTTTTTTGTTTCAATTCGAGCTACTCGTTTGAAACAATATTTTTTAATTAAAATAATATATTTTTATTTATGTTTATTATAAAATATATAATTATTCAATATAAATTTTTTAATAAAAATAAATAGTAATTCGATCAAGAGGCCTAGCCCTTAAACTTAGAATTCAATTTTTTTGATCGCGATATGACCAATGAACATCTTTATTTGCAATATTGTTGTGGAAATAAATGTAGGTAAACTAACAAATTTTATTTCTAAATGTATTGAGCTTTAAGATTTAAGGTAAAAATATAAACATTCTTAAATCCTTGAATTTTCCTTTTTAAAATCTTAAAGCTTTCGTAATATCTGTAATAATAAAACTTCGAATTCAACCCATACAATATCTGTAATGATTATACATTTATCAATTCAAATAAATAAACTATCCATTTAAATTAAATTACAATCGAAAATAAATTACACTTTTAAACTTTAAATGTAAATAATCATCCACAAGAAATGAATAGGGGCTATGCTTTTAAACTTTAGACGTAAATCATTATCAATGGCAAAATGAATAATTTAAATAAATCGTTATTAGCTAAACAAATTATAAATTATCAATAAACTAATATTAAATCAAAATATAATTTAAGATATCCATTTAAATAAATAGAACTTAAAATTCAAAATAAATCTACTTTATCAATATTAAAAAATAATTAAAAAGATCCATTTGTATAATTAATCTTAAAATTCGTTATAAATATAACTTATCAACCTTTATTATCCATTGCCTCTGCCTCTTTCTCCACTTTTTTTTTCCCTCTCTCTTTCTCGTTTCGTGCAAGATGTAAAGTTACAAGAGATATTAAATTGGTCTAAAGATATGGAAGGGACACCTTTTGTGATTCACGCAATAATTTAATTACATTAGGCATTTTTCATCATTTTTTTTACAGAAATTTCTTAATCATTTTTAATTTCGTTTTAGTAATCATTGACACAAGTTATGATCGTTCTTGTACCTTTAAAGTATAATTTAATGAATTCAATTATATTCATGAATATTCAAAATTAACAGATACACATGCTTCAGAGATTTTATAAAGAGGAGAGTCAATATTTACCATTATCTACTCAAAATTTAAAATAATTTTATTCGACATTAAATGTCAAACTCAGATTCTAAAAAGTATAAAAAATTTGCAAGTTGTACATCTGATGAAGACCAAAATATTTCTGAAACTCTTGTAAATGCATATGTAGTAAGTTATTGATAAATTACTGTAATAGGTTTTTTTGAATGGATGAGGAAATATTGCAAATCAGTAAAATACGATGTAATAAAGCAATGGCGGAGAGGAAGATTGGAGCAAGCTTTGGAAGACAAGTACGGTGGCAGGTAGTAATGACGAAGATTCTAAGTGGCTGAGGATGGTAAAAGTTACGGTGGTTGTAGGATTTTAGAGGAAAAAGTTGTAGAGAATTTTTTAAAGTTATAAGTTTACCCCAGAAATGCCAAAAAAAAAAAAAATCCTAAATGAAGTTTTGGAATCCCTATTTATAACCTCTCCAAGAGAAGTTATTAAAACAATTACTAGAGAGATGGAAGTAACAAAAGTAGTGGCTTAAGATGATTATGGAAAGTTTCTTCCTTAAGGATGTTTCGGTAACATAAAGTGGACATTGGTTTTATGACAGTATACTTGATAATCTACTGTCTGTACAACGAAAAAGAAGGGTAGCACTTGTATTCCAAGAAAAGGTTAAGAAAACACTTCTTAACAGTTTCCTATCTAAGCCTCCAAGCCATACTCTCCAAGACATCCCAAACATGAAGAAAAGAATCCTGCCGATCTTTGGGGTTGACTCCATGGTCTTTATTACTTAGAACTTGCTATGCTAGGTAACGTTACTACTAAAGAATGTTGTGCTAAAGTATCTCTACCAAAGTACCTCTGCCAAAATACTCGTGCGATAATACCTTTACCAGAATACCTGTGCCAAGGTGCCTGTGCCAAGGTGCCTGTGCCATATGTTATTGACCGAAAAAAGATATCTACATTTTGCCCCTTATATGAAAATTTTTTTAACAAAAAAGATTCTCATGCATTAAAAATAATAAATAAATAAATAATTCAATTTAAAACCAACATAATACAAGATGCATTTAATAAAATAAGGCTCTAGTGTAAATGTAATTGTTCTCTATTGCACTTTTATACGTATTGCTTACACACAAAACCTAATGAAAGAATCATGAGAGAAAATAATAAAATTATTTTTATTATTGCATACAAATGTATTTAGATTAAAAATATATAAGAAATAATATGACGTAGTCACGCTAATAAAAATGTAACTGAAATAGAAATCATAAATGAAGTAGTTGATAATTAAAGAAATAAAAAGCCAAGAATAAATAAATAAATAAATAAAGAGATGACAACAATAATAATGTATAACTGAGTTGAACCATTATTTTGTTTCCCTTTTATTATTGTTTTTAAGGCGTTCAAAACAAGAAATGAAAAGCAACATAGCATGTTTGCCATTTGTAGAAATTGTATAAAAAGAAAAATCAAAAAAGGAACATATAAAGAAAAACAAATAAAAAACTTATGTTGTATTTGTAGTTGCACACCAACACTAGTAACCGTAGGACATTACTCTAGTATTGGCTATTATCTATAGGCATTGTTTCGGGAGTTATTATATTCGTGAGATAGTATCTCGCGAGCTATTATCTGCAAGATATAATCCGTGAGATATTCTCTGTGAGATAATATCCGTTAGGTATTACATAATAAAGTATTATTCCCAAAATAAAATCTGTATGATATTACTCTATGAGATATTATGCACAGGATAATAATAAATCTCAAAATTTTAAACCAAGAATACACTTTGGAGCTTTTCCTAACATGCAACTTTTGCAATAAACCCTTTTTTTTCTTAAGTGTGACTAAAGATTTAAACACTAAACACCTAATAGTGTAAACTTCTTATTTAGTGTAAACTATAAATGGTGTAAACTATAATGTTAACTATAAACATTTAGTGAAAACTATAAACAGTGTAAACTATAATGTAAAATATAAATATTTAGTGTAAACTATAAATAGTGTAAAACTATAAATATTTAATGCAAACTTCCTATTCACGTCACTTTAGCAAAGAATAGTGTAAACTTCTTATTATACTAGCTTTTTTTCTCAAAATTTATCAACTATAAGCAGGCATGTATATATACAGTTTGGCAAACATACACACACACATATATATAAACTAACGTTTTAATGCAAATTAATTTTTTAATAAATTAGTTTTTATATTTTTTAATAAGTAAAAATAAAAGAGTCATATTTAGAAGAAGAAAACTTTTTTTTTTTAAATTTTATGAGATAGAAGATAAAATAGATTTATAGAGTTCAAGTTATACAAATAGACTATAGATGTCATCTATAAATACAAGAGCTATTTGATATTTGTTTTTTCACAAATCTCAACATTTTTACTGTAGTGAAAATTTTCAATTCTCAGTACTCAAAATTTCTTTAGAGAAAAGTAAGTTTTTCCTTATATTTTTTATATTAAAATCTTTTTTTAAACCTTTTATCTATGAAAATAAATAATAATAACAATGAAGCAAGCATCAATCGTTGCTTGCATGAAGTAAGCAGTAGGCGTTGCTGCTTCAAAGCAAGCAGTAGCCGCTACTTCAAAATTTCCTTTTTTTTTTTTAAGAAGTGAGCAGTGGCTATTGTTGCTTCAACACAAGCAGTAGCCGTTGCTGCTTAAAGTAGCTTTTTTTTTTTTTTTTTTTAATTCTTCCTTTTTTAAATAAAACAATGGATGATTTTTTTATAAATAAATAATAAAATAAATATGTAGGATTAAGAGATTTTTTATTGATTATTATTATTATTATTATTATTATAAAATAAAAACAATTAATAATATAATTAATAAATAGCAGGCTGTTTTTATAAATAAAATAAAATATGTATTTATATATATGATCATGATAATTTTTTTTACTGATGCAATCATAAAAACTTAGTTTTCTTTTTTTGTAGGAATTTTCATTCTCACCATGTTGAAGATGATGAACTCGCATAGACTAAGTTATGGCAATCCTCCAGAGATGCTCGTCGAATTCTAAAGAAAAGAAAACAGTTTTTTGACAAAGCTCCTACCAAGAGGATCACACTAAAGCAAACAAGGATGGCATAATTCCCTCAATCCTTGAGAGTTGGGATGATCTAATCATCACGGTTGTTAGGGTTAATCATTTTTAGGAATGCGTGGATGAGAAATAGTATGGTCAACATCCATTTGTATTGGCCGGGTATAGGTTTTAATACATCATCTCTGAAACAATGAAAGAGTATAAATCACTGGTAATTCTGTGTTGAAGTTCAAATTTGAGTAGGGATAATTTCCATTTTCGAGTACCAATCTTGTTAATATCCTGGTAGTTCAAGGTTGGGATAAATGGGCAGACAAAGTCTTGGCAAAGCTTGCTAATGCTACTATACTTAGAAAGGCTAGAGTACTTGATGTCATCTGAATTAGCTCCAAACTCCTCCAAGTAAGAAAAGAGAAGAAATTAGATGTATAACGTATTCTTGCTAGGTGGAGTACTTTCTCTCATACCATGATTATGACTTGAGGTGAATTCATGTTTACTCTGGAAGATGCTTGTGTCTTACTTGAGCTTCCCTGTTATGGAAAGTATGACATTTCTTGCATGTAGCTTACTTCAGAAGAGAAAAATACATGTAACTTCTTCCGTAGTTTGTTTCAAAGTCAAAGTAGTAGTTTTAAGGTTGCACGATTTTTTAATTGGATAAGTCTTTTCTTTTGTAAGTACAACTCTAAGTAAGATAAAGCTACAAATCCTACTTATACAGATCATGAGTTCAAACTAGAAGCATTATTGATTATGTGGTTGGCTCGACATATATTTCTAGGTTGTCCAGATGATGGAATTTCTCTCGCTTTAATTCTTTTAGCTATCAAGATTGCTAAGGGATTAAGTTTTCCTCTTGCTCTATATGACCCGGGGTTCCTTGTACAAGCTTTCAGACTCGTACTAATCCAAAACCATGGCTTCAGTTAGACTGTATAGAGTTCTGACTTATGTGGATGCTACATTCATTTGATTGTGTCTATGGAAAGGATTCAACCCTTGCATTGTTAAGTCTGATATATAAACTCTCTGGGACTTCTAACTTAGCAGTTGTCCAAAGAAGTGATTATAAAGCGTAGGCACAGCTTACTCAATCACCAAAGAGATGTATTCTTGAAATGATGGATACGACAGATGAATTTAACCCTAGGCCATATGTTAAACCACTCAATGTGTATGGAAATCCTGATACCTTGCATGATTAAAAATTTTAGCTTAGGGATTGTTAAAGATTCACACTCAGCAAAAATGTATCCTATATCTCAGGTAGCATATCAGTTCGGGTATGATCAAGGAGCTTCTCTTGCAACTTTTGTGCTCAATGAGACCTTCACCCAATTGTGTCTCAGTTTCTTTAAGGCTCAATAAGGGAGCTTCTAGTTAAAAGTCCAACTGTTCCAACTTTTAATAGAGTTGGCATGCATTCATCTAGTTGGATGGCTTATTGGGGTGTGTGCCTAGATAGGTGGAAGGTTTTTGTGAGGCCCTTACCTAACCTTAGAGCTGAACTTAGACCCCCTAACATTACCACCAAAGACATATCTCTGCATTTACTTGATAAACCTAAGCAAAAGACTTAGATAGCTATAGATGTTGACAATGATGTTGGTGACGATGAAGAAGAAAATGATAAAGCACCGATCCTTCAATGACAAAAAAGAATCCATTTTTTATCTCAAACATCTCAAGAAACAAAATTGTTCCCCTCTTTTTTTAATTAAAATATATATGTATACTTCACCTTTCACTTTTATCACTTGTATTTCTTGTAGGATGTATTAAGTACCTTTAAAGCTAGTGATCCTCAAGTGAATAAGACAAGGGAGTAGGCCAACGCTAATACTGATGGTGATAGTATGAAGCCTCATAATGATGTGCACCTTGACACATCAGGTAATTCTGTGCTAGCAATCAATGTGACTTCTTCTAGATCAAGGGATACCCAAAATAGATATTATGCTTCCGATATTACTGAGATGGCTGATCTTTTGTATTCATAACACCAAATAATAAATTGTATAAAGACTGTTCAGAGTTAAAAAAGGCAACATATGAGGATACTATTTAAGATGGCATAGGTAATGTTAAGCTTTCTGGTACTACACTAGTTGTTCCTCCTATTTCTTCCTTCCTAGTGCTAGAAGCTAAAAGTTTTAGCCTAGCTCCTAGTACCTTTTGGAATGACTCTTGAGACAATTTTTGTAGCAGTTACTTTTGTGACAGGTTCTACTTTTAGGGGTAATGCTTTTGGAACAAGTTTTCCTTTTGGAACAAGTGCTTTTGGACCAAATACTTTTATTTCACCCTTCTCTCAAACTATTGGAACCATTACTTTTTTTAAGTACTTCCAAAGTGGATTTTCATGGTTCCTTATTGCCTTTCAACACCAGAAGTACTTAGAAGGCATTTACCTAAAAGAGGGTGTGTTCTGGAGTACTTGCATCCTTTAGTCCAAGAGATTTGTTTTGAGTGCATCAGAGTACTTGGATGATGCTTTAATAATTGTTGATATTTCATGGTAAGATATTTTTATAATAAAATTGCAAGAGATGTTGACACTTATGGATAATGCCACCAAGGCTAGAGCTATTCTTAGCATGCAAGTAGATGAAACCTAAGTGGAAGCCTGATTAGATAAAGGTAATAGGAAGCTTATCTTATTTACGCAAGAGCTAGAGACATGTCAGCGTGAGCAGTTGGAGTTGCAGAGCCAACTAGACACTATTCATAATCTTCGTAGTTCTAGTTCTTTTCCATGGAACAACATAATAAAGTAGACTTGTTTAGTTTTGATATATTTTATGTTTATTTATTTATTTATTGTTTTGAACTAAATTGTCTTGAAACTTTTCTATCTAATAATACATGGTAAGTTTTTTATACCCATGATAAACTTATGTGAATGTCATACATTATTTAGAATTTTTTTTACTAAAGTTGCACGGCTAAAGGGAATCATCACTTTCATTAGGGAGATTAAATCTCAACCTTAAATGAAGTAAACTATTCAACCTTTAAAAATAAGCTTTAAACATGCGATCATGGGAACTATCCACTTTCATTAGGGAGATTAAATCTAAACCTAACATAAAGTAGATTATTCAACCCTTCTAAATAAGTGACTGCGACCAAGATATGGGTGATTATAGCTGTGGTCAAAGGGAACAACCTACTTTCATTAGGAAGATTGAATCTCAACCTAAAACAAAATAGATTATTCAATCCTTTTAAATAAGCAACTACGACCTAGATATGAGCGATTGTAGCTGCTATCAAAAGGAACTATCTACTTTCATTAATGAAAATGTATCTCAACCTTAAATAAAGTAAATTATTCAACTTTTTTTTTTGAATTAATGACTTAGGCCAATGTATGAGCTTTTATAACTATAGCCAAAGTTTAACCATCATATTACAACCAAAATTTAAGCACAAACTTTTGGCTAGTTTGTGATTAATGTCATAGTCAATGTAAGCATTAAAGCTGCATTATGACAAAACAATAAAATATAGCCAAATTTTAAGCAGTAAAGCTATCACTAGCATGAAATTTATCTTTTCTTTATACATGTCATTGTCCTTTATAAGGAAGCATAACAGTAAACTAATAATAATAGATAAGTACTACATGACATTAACTTGTATTCACAAAAATAAGCATAAAGTTTTGAATTCATATATGGAATTTTTATACATATTAATAGTTAATAGGCATAGTAATAGCATTGTTCTTCTGGTTAATCAACTTGCAATAACCACTCCCATTCACTTCATGTACGATATAAGGTCTTTCTTATTTTGGAGTAAACTTAGGAGCTAGGGTTCCTTTTCTGATGTGTTCAGTAGCATAAAGGACTAAATCACCCTCTTCAAAGTTTCTCTTTCTCACTAGCTTATCATAAGCTTTGTTCTTTAATATAGTGTTAGATTCTTCTTTGTTCTATCCCGTCTTTCCTCTAAAGCTTTCAACTTCAACATTTGCATGATATCATTATCAAGTTTCGCATATAGCACTATCTTTGTAGATGGAGTTAGTATCTTTGGAGGAAGTACAACTTCTGTTCAATAAATAAGTGAAAAAGGTGTTGCCTTCATAGGTTCACGTTTAGAAGTCCTGTAAGCCTATAGTGCCACTAGTAATGCATCTTCCCACATCTTGGGATCCTCATGTACCATCCTACTTAACACTTTGAGCAACATCTTATTAGTAGCCTTGACCTGGCTATTGCCCTTCGGGAGTAAGGGGTTGACTTAACATGACCTACATCATATAAAGCTAGTAATTCCCTTATGCTACTGTTACGAAAGGTATTCCATTATCTGATGAAATTCTCCTTAGTATTCTAAAACGACAGATAATATTCTTTTTGATGAAATTAGCTACTGTAGGACTTTTTACTTTCTTTAATGGGATAGCCTCTACCCTTTTCATGAAATATTTTGTTGCTACTAATATCCAAGTATACCCCTTAAAAGGAGGATTGATAGGCCCAATCAGATCAATGCCTAAGTATGGAGAGGCTAAGGAGTGGTAATGCTGTAGAGTTCTATTGTAGGAGCATGTATGACATTACTATAGATCTGGCATTGATAACACTTCCTTGGATGATGTGTAGCATCAGCCTCTATTGTTGGTCAATATACCCTAAGTCTAAGAGTTTCTGATACAATTTCCTATTTTCTTCATGTTTTCTTCTTTTCTCACCATTTACTTCATCTAGTAATGAGCTTACTTCAACTAAAGAGATGTAATTTAAAGGTTTCCTAGAAAATGAAACTCAAAATAGGTCATTCCCATTTAGAAAGAAACATTGAGCTCTCCACTTGAGTTGTCCGGCATCCTACCACTTAGTTGAAAGAACTCTATTTCTAAGATATTTAAGATAAGGCCAACATTAATCAGTAACGCTTCTAACAAAATGACATTCATGTACATCTGATGGTTCAGAACATCTCTTATAAGATTTTTATAGTTGCAAAGCATCCTTAGCCATAGTTAGCCGAAAATAACCTACTCTTTGTAGTGCACAATGCAATGGTGGACCTTCCTCCCCACATTACTACTCATGAACTGCTTCTAACCTTTCTTTCGCTTCACTTTTGGAAACACACCTCACTAACACTTCACCAATATCTCTATGATATAGTACACCATGAACTAAAACAAAATGCTTTAGGCTTGGAATATTACTAAGAGTAGCCTCGAGCAATTTATCGATGATAGGTGTTCACTAATCTTCATTATCATCATAGTTTGGAGGCTGAAGTAACCAACTAACTAGGTAAGGTAAATTTTTTTTTACCATAAACATAACAATGTTCTGTTTCTCCACTAGAATATGAATTTTGCCAGCTAAGGTAGCAAGTGCATCAGCATAGCTATTTGTGGCTCTCAGACTATGCTCACATATGATAGCATGAAATTTCTTCCACAAAACTTGCACAAGAGTTTTATAAGAAGGTAGCATAGGTTTCTTCAAAGCAAACTCATCATTAGCCTACTTGATAATGAGATTAGAATCTCTATAGATGCACAAATAATCAATCCTAATAATAGTTACTGCAAACAACCCCAAAATAAGTGCTTCATACTCTGGTTGGTTATTAGTGCAAGGAAAATCCAATTTAAATGCTAAAGAGATTGGTTCTCGACCTAACTCTAGGGAGCTTAACTCTAGACCTAAAATTAAAAAGCTCTATTTTCTACTTGGCTTATCATCTAAGACATGTTACTTTTACTTTAAAAAGAAAAGGTTAACTCAAAACTCTCCATCAAGGAATTGACTTTTTTACCAGGAAGTACCAAAACTATGTCAGCACTTCTTCCACCACAATTGAAAAGCCATCAAAGTACGAACTTCATTCCTCTTCTTTTACATCCACAAAACATACTTCTTCATGCAATTCACTAGGAATAGAATCTGGAATAATCTCATCATATTGTGATGGAAATGGAAAATAAGCTACAAATTTGATAATGCTTGAGACTTTATAGCCTTTGGTTGGGAAATTGATATATCAAACTCATTTAACAATAAAAGCCACTTTGTTATCCTCCCTGATAAAGCTGGCTTGGAGAGTAAATACTTAATACGATCAAACTTAGTCACCATAATGGGTTTATGAGCTAGGAAGTAATGGTAAAGTTTTTAAACAGCAAACACAAAAGTGAGACAATATTTCTCCATTGGTGGGTAATCAACTCCCTACCATGCAATCATCTACTCAAGTAGTACACAGGTCACTCTTATCCATCAATTTTTTGTACTAATAAAGTACCTATTGAGTTGGGAGTAGAAGTGAGGTACAATATTATTGGTTTATCTTTAACTAGCATTATCGTCGTCATTAGAGAACTCAAGATCTGTTTGATTTTCTCAGAAGCTTTATATTGTTGTTCACCTCACTCAAAAGGAACTCCCTTCTTTAATAGGCTTTAGAAAAGTGTTATTATTTCTCCCAAGGCTGGAATGAACCTTCGATGTATGAAATCTTTCCTAAAAGACTTTTGAGTTGCTTCTAATTTATTGGACAATGCATAAGCAGAATAGCTTGTACTTTCGTTGGTTCGACATTTATACCTTTTCTATGCAACATAAGACCCAAAAACTTTTTAATAGTGACACCAAAGGCACACTTCAAATGATTCATATAAAGCTTGTACTTTTTATACTTGTCAAACACCTTATCAAATCTTCTGAATGATTGGAGGCTTTCTTAGACTTCACCATAATGTCATCCACATTATCTTCCGTGCAGTCATGCATCATATCATAGAAGATCATTGTCATAGCACGTTGGTAAGTTGCCCTCGTATTTTTCAATCTAAATGGCTAACGGAGTAAAAAAAATTACCAAATGGAGTTCTAAAGGTTGTCTATTTTGCATCATCTGGAGCTATCTTAATCTGATTATATCCGTTGAACCCATCCATAAATAAGAACATTTCATGACCAGTGGTAGCTTGAACTAGAGTATTAATATTTGGGAAAGGAAAATCATTCTTAGGATATGAATGGTTTAGATCTCTAAAATCAACATACACCCTAATTGTCCTATTCTTCTTTTTTATTGGCACAACATTTGCTAGCCAATAAGGATGATGTATAGGTTTGATGAAACCTACCTTAAGCATCTTATTATCTTCTCTTTAATTTGAGTATTCAGTTCATGTCAGAACATCTTAGCTTGTTGCTTAATAGTTTTACTTCCAAGAATGATATGCAGTTCATGAGTAATAAGGTTTTCATCCAGCCCAAGCATTTTTCCATAAGTCCAAGCAAATACATCTCTATACTTTTATAAAAGCTGAATTAATTAAGTCTTTTGTTCTTCTAAAAGATTTTTACTTATGAATAGAGGTCTTACTGGTTCTCTTTTTCCTACCATATTGACATCTTCCAACTTATAACCTTGGGGCTTTAGTTGATCATGCAACTACTCTAGTGCTTGCACTACCTTCTGCATCTTCTCACATATAAATTTTACTTAGGAACAAGAAGGTTATTGATTAGATGATTCTTACAGTATAGAGCTAGAAGAAGATTCTTTTCTTGACTCCATGCCCTTTCATAAGTAATATACTGTCTTCCCATTCACGGGTGTATGAGTTAACTCCAGTATTTTTACTTTTTTTTTCACTTTCTTACTTGCACTTGTATTCCCATGCTTCTTTTTTCCTCTCCGGTGCTTTTTTTTTCTTTTTACCTTCTCTATCTTTCTTCTTTACACACTCTTCCTACTTTGAAAGTGGAAACCCAATAGGTTTAGTAACAACAATCTCTCCCTCTTCTGCTATCTCCTCAAAAAAGGAAGCCCCTATATGATTCACCTTATTTTATTTAAAAGGTGCCTTAATAGTAGGAATGAAAATTTTTTTCCCTTTCTAATAACTGTTGATGCACTGATGACATGAAAAGGGAATGATATTATAAGTGTGTAAAAATTTCCTTCCTATGAGGACATGGTAATCTACATCTGCATTAATTACATGGAAACATGTTTGATCTTGAATAGGACCCATTTTAAAATTCACTGTTACTTATCCTAAAGTTTTAATCTCTTTGTTATTAAATGAAGTAATGGTCATGGGATGCCTTAAGCTTTTAATATCTATCTTCATTACCCTCAACGTAGACAAAGGCATAAGATTCATGAATGATCCGTTATCAATTAAGGTCTGTTTAGCCATTGATACTGCTCTCCATATAAAGAGGCTTATTATGGTAGGGGTGTGTGTGCACATGTCTGCCTTTGTAAACACTATTACATTATCATATCCATAAGACATTTTCCCCATAGGCTTTCCTACTGAATTACATTTTCCATATTGCTTACCAGCAATCTTTACCAATCGCAAAGCTACTTCTCTCCTAGATTCCTCCAAAATCCCAACTGATTAAAGAAATGTCTGAAGTTTGATGTTTTCATGAAGCAGTTTGTGATAGAAGAAGTAACCATTTAAGTGGCCTGTACATCTTCAAACTGACCATTTAGAGGAGTTGGGTCATCATTCTGTGCATGACTAATAGTATTCATATGCCTTTTTGTATTCTAATGAGCTGATAGAGGATTATTTTGAACTTTATCATTCCCAATGACAATTTCCCTAGCGTATACCCTCTAATGAAATATTTTATAAAGGTTTTTACACTTTGCAGTTGGATGACCTACCCTCTTATGAAAATCACAATACCTTGGGTTAACTTTTTCTTCAGCAGTTGGGGCCTTAGCACATAAGGCATATTTATGTTACCATCTTTGATTTATTTTTGAAGAAAAGCTTTCATTCTCTACTGGAATTGGGAATGGAGTTATAATGTTAACCCATTATCCTGCTTTTTTCTGGGTCATACCTTCTAGGACATATGTGAGGCCATAATGGATCTCTTCTTTCCCTTATACCTCCTCCTTGGATGGCATTAACTGTATGAGTATTTCTTCTCAAGAATCTATTACTTTCCTTTTGTCTCATTATAGTATTATTAGTTCTTCTGGCAACTTCCACAAGCATAGCAAATGTTAAAAAGGTAAGTTCTCTAAATGCACCTTATATTCATCAAACATCCCCTATATGCACACTTTCTACTAACTTTTTCTCATCATGTGAGTCTTGGATATCCAACACCTTTTCCCTAAAGCATTAGATGAAATCCATGAGATATTCCCTTAGCTTCTGGTGTTCTCTCCCTAAATCAATCAAAATGACCTTCTCTTAGGTGGAAAAGAACTTTTCACCAAACATTTTAATATTTGGCTTCATGACTCCATAGAATCAGGAGCAAGGTTGACATACCAAGTGTATGCCTTTTTTGTCAATGATTTAGAAAATTTTTTAAGTCATCATCCAATCTAACAACTCTCAATATCTCCACAAATTTTATCACATGCTCACAAGCATCACCAGACTTTCCATTAAACTACTCAAACTTAGGACTAGTGTAGTCCTCTGGATATGGTTTAGCAATTACCTTACCAAGGTATGAAAGCTTAAGATCAAATTCAGAAAAACTAAGGCTTTTATTCTTCTGATCAAGCAATCTCTCGAGCTTCGCTTTTGTAACAAAGGTTTAAGTTTTAGTAGTTTGTGCCACCAATGTGGAAGTCCCAGCTTGAGTGTTTATCAGGCCTTGGTTTCCAGCGAGAGTGTTTTAGGTGTTGGTGGTTACAGTGTCGGTGGTAGTGTTGCTTAGGCCAAGGGTGTTAGGGACTATAAGGTTAGAGGCATCATATGTGTTTTCTCTGTTGCCATTTGCGATGGGAGTAACTTTACCAAAGTTGTTTCCATTTTTGTTATTCACAGTTTAGACTTGGGAGGTCGTAGCATTAGATAATGGTGTAAAGTGGGAAATTGTTTCCATTATTTTTTTGTCGTTCTCTTCAAACATTTACATTCTTTCTTCATTGACTTACATCATCTTCATCAAGTCTTGAATGTAAGATGGGATAGCTGTATTTTGGCTTCTGATAGAATCTTCCATATTTTTTGATAAAGTAAAGTCAAAAAAGTTTTACTCAATGCAATCGCTCCTCCCCTAGTGGAGTCGTAAAAATGTAAGGGGTTTTTTTGAATGGACAAGGAAACATTGCAAACTAGTAAAATAGGATGTAATGAAGTGATGGCAGAGAGGAAGATTAGAGCAAACCTTAGAAGACAAGTAAAATGATAGACAGTAATAATAAAGGTTGTAAGTGGCTGATGATGGTGAAGGTTACGGTGGTTGTAGGATTTCAAAGGAAAAAGTTATAGTGAATTCTTTACAGCTATAAGTTTGCCCTAGAAATGCCAAAAAAAAAAAAAAAATCCTAAATGAAGCTTTGGGATCTCTATTTATAGCCTCTTTAATAGAAGTTACTAAAATGGTTACTAGGGAAAGATGGAAGTTACAAAAGTAAAGAGTTGAGATGATTATCAGAAGTTACTCCTGTAGGGATGTTTCGGTAGCATAGAGTGGACATTAGTTATATGATAGTACACTTAAGAATGTACTACCTGTGCAATGAAAAAGAAAGGTAGCACTTGTATTCTAGGGAAAAGTTAAGAAAAGCACTCTTTAACAGTTTACATATCTGAGCCTCCAAGCCATACTCTCCAAGACGTCCCAAACATGGAGAAAACCCAAGAATCTTGTCAATTACTTCCGGGGTTGACTCCACGATCTTTATTATGTAGAACTTATTGTGCAAAGTAACGCTACTGCCAAAGAGTGCTGTGCCAAAGTACCTCTGTCAAAATACACGTGCCATAGTACTTCTGTCAGAGTACCTGTGCCAAGATACCTCTGCTAGAGTACTTATGTCAAGGTACCTGTGCCAAAATACTTATTTTAAAGTACCTATGTCATGTGTTATAGACATCTACAATTACTTAAACAATTAAGCCTATCATTTCTCCTAAATAAATCAAACTTATCTCAAAATTTATAAACACACACCTATATAAAAATGAATACACAAGTTAAACTCATCTGTTCTCTATGTAAGTCTTTAGCAGAATATTACAGGACATGTGGCTGGACAATCAATTTGTAATTGGCAGCCCTAAACAACCCCTCACAATTACAGTTTGCGGCCCCAATATGCGGCCCCAAGTTCTTGGCTTGCATCCAATGTATATCAACTATACCCTATCGAGGTATAGTATGGATGATTGAGTTACCCAGAGAACCATATAACGAAAATACTTAAACATTCGAATTAATTAGATTTTTTTTTTACGTATTGTAATATTTTAAAAAAATTACTCCCATATCTTTGTAAAAACTATCCGACTTCTCCTTGATTAACTGCACATTACTTCTTTCCTTTTTTTAATAACAAATTTTTATTATCTTTTTCTTTCATCCACATAGCGGTTGCACATACTTTTAATTATACATAAAATATTTAATTGAATTAGTATTATAAATAATTGATATTAATTTAGACAAATTATATAAAAACTAAACTATAAAAGCAAGAGGATTCGTCAATCAAAAAGAACCTTTGAAATGATGTTTACAATTTGAGATGATGATATATTGTTTGTTAGTACCTTCTAGCGTCAAACTATGACAAACTCATAGGCAATTCCACGAAAAAAAATTTGCAGATACGATGATTTCTAGGAGGATGATAAAACATGCTAATAAGATTGGTAAAATTGAAGTGGTAATACTTCTAGTTTAAATAAATTTATTAAAGGGTTGGATTGTTTATTCGGCTTCGTAGGCTTTGCTTGAATTGATTAAGTTTGGGTATATAAATTTTGGATTTCGACCAACCTTGGTCTCTCCAAATAATTTTTTAATTAATAAAAAATATTTTTATTTAAATTTAATTATAAATAATTAATAAATTTTATATTTTAATATTTTTAACAATAATTTAAATTTATAAATTAAATCAAATTAAACTTAAATAAAAATTTTCAAAAAATTTTAAGCAGATGTCAACTCAATTCCGTCTATAAATATTTCTAAATTCCAAAACAGTCACACAACTAACATAGCAGGCCCATATTCATTGCTTGTGCAACTGGCTGCAATGAATTTCTTAGTGACATTAAATCCCATTGCAAGGTGTACCTAATTCGTCCTACATTTGATTATGGGCTAAATCGAATTGGGTTGTGACTTATTTTTAAAAATTATTTTTTGTTTAAGTTAATATTAAACTGACCTGAAAATATATATCATTGTTTATAATAATATTAAAATATTATTTTATATTAATATTTATATATTTATTTTATTAAATTTTATAAAAATTTTATTTAAAATTTGATTAATACAGATTAAATTTATTAGCCTGAACGAGTAGTCCAACTGAATTTTTTTTGGATAAAAGTCAACCAAAAGTAGTTCCCATATATGTTTTGGCATAAAGGTTTGAAATGGATAAAGATCAAAAGTTTTTTTAATTTAATTATTGAAGTTAATAATAATATTTAGTATTTTATCATTCAATTTTTAATTAAAAAAGATATATATTTCTTTCGTTCTTCCTGTCAAGTGCTCAATTTCTATAAAATACAATAATATTCAAAGGCACACGTGCCCTTTCTGATGATCCTAAAATATTGTCGTTTTCAAAGAGTTAAAGTCCAAATAAATGCTCTGTTCTCCTTATTTACGATTGCTTGAGACATTTCAACTCCACTTGTGATAATTGCTTCCCATCATATATTCCATACATGTCATAAATGTTAGGGTTTATTTAGTTGAGCTAACTTGAGTGCTGATTGCCACCAACCAATTCATTAAATATATGTAGTTGCTGCCTCAAATGCAAGGTTGTTTACGGGCTGAATCTAGATAGTAAAAAAGATTAATAATAATAATTTGTTTAAAGTTGATTTTGTTTAGACAAGTCATTAATTTTATTTTTTTAGTATTAAAATTTTTAATATTTTAAATATATTTTACGATTGAAATATGAATAAAATAGTTTGGTAAAGCCAGCTTAAAAAAATTTTTATCAAATGCTTGACTTGATTCAAACGGACCTATTAAGCTAGATGAAGAGTAGTAAAACCTTTGAACATGTTTCCTCAAATATGAAGGTACCTAGAAATTTAATATTTGATAGATTATACGAATATGATATTGTATAAAGTTTAAAAAAATACGACACGACTTGAATACATTCTCAAAATCTATATAATATGAATTATAAATGAATCAAAATTGAGATAAATATAAAAAATTTTAAACACGACTATAACATGATAAAATATATCAATATTTCATAAATACACTAATTATCAAATCTAAATTTTCTCGCTAGATTCCAGGCTCAATGCGGTCTAGATTGGGCTTATGTATAGAATTTTAGGCTTGAATAAATATCAATTAGATGATTATATTATTACTAAATAGTATATTTAATTTAATTTAATTTTAAATTCATTTAAAACATGAAAATAATAAAATAAAATAAGTTATTGGTAATTGAAGGTAAATGGATGGTTGGGACACAGATTTGACCTAAAACAAATTATTTATTTATAAAATTTTCTATTACTCACTTTATTTAATTAATTTATTGCAATTTGCATCAGTTTAGATTTTGTTCGTCCAGAATGACAAATTATCAAAACAAGGCAAATTGGAGCAAGCAAGGCTCAGATTTTGTCCAGCTAAGACTAGATATGCAAATAGAGTTGAAAAGAAGAAAAAAAATGGTAAACTACATAAGAGTAAGAAAAAAAATTAAATTAAAAAAATAAGAGAAGGGATGAAAACAATAGGAATAATAGCTGAAAAAATGGCATATTGGTACAAGGAAAAACCTGTCAATCTTAAGAGAAATAAATCAACAAAAGATCAAATGCAATGTAACTATGGAACCATTTGCTACATTTGTAAATTCATATATTTGTTTTATATTCGTGTATTATATTATATTATAATTGTATTTAAAATATTTTATATTTATATAGAATTTAATATGAATAATTCGTTTTATATAAATTTTGAGATATTTATGTATTCATATTATGCTATGTTTGAATTTTTATGTCATATTCAAGTAATCATATCTAATGTTATCTGATCTACCATTTATTATTCTTTTTTTTTTGCAAAAGAAGCCATAGTATGAGATAGGATTTTTTGCAGATATAGGGATTTGAAACTTAGATCTGCTGGATACTATCCTTTAAAAATAGTTATATAAACTAATTAAATTAAACTTCGAGATCAAACATTTATTGAAAGTTGATCAAGAGTGCACTTTGGCTTATCTATAATTAAGGATGGTAATGAATAATATAGATTCAGATATTTGTAATTATCTAATCTGCTTTTTGGGAATTTAGATATTATAAATTTGGATTGGATATGGATTCAAATAGTATAATTACTATACATAGTGGATCAAAGCGGATGCGATATGAATCCTAAAGTATCCATTATCTAAATCTGTAATTCTTTACAGATAATGGATTTAGATCTATTCAAATTCACATTACTTCCATGGATAATAGATTCGGATATTTGATCCATTGTCTGTTTATTTAAAATGCAAAAATTTATATTCTTGAAAAGAATTGAACTTGGCTTCCAAAGTTAACTTAGCAAATTTAAATATCCGATGAATAATATTATTCAATTTATATTCGTATAATTATATGTAAGTTTAACGTGGATAACAAACAAATTCAAATTTGAATTGGCTTATGCAAGTTCGGATAGCCTGTCCATAATACATCCATTTGACAAGATTGATAGAAAAATGTATAGATAAAAAACTGGTTAATTCAATAATTAAGAGTGGTAATTATTTTTTAATTACTTTGTAGTTTAATCTATAAACCATTAGATTAATAAATTTTTAATTCTTACTCTTTCTCAGCCTTCTTATAAATTAAAATCTTAAAGTTGAACTCGCTAATTCGTTGGCATATGGTTTCAAAAGATTATGACAACAAAGACCCAATCCCGTTCATCGTATAATTTTTAAATAATTTTTGTGACTTTGAGGATTTGTGACTGTTAATTTCTTAAACATTTCGTTTATGGGTTTTCGATAGTGTAAAGCACATCAACCATAATCTAAGCACAATTAAAATGAAATATATCTTGGTATACTTTTTATTATTACTTATATATATTAAGAGACTGAGCTACCAATTTGGTTCGGAGGCACATGGATGGGTCTCGGATAAGATTTTTATAAATTCGGATCAGCTCAATGCAAATGACTATTTTAATAATAAAAATATTATTTATTTTAATGTAATTATAAAATATATATAAATATTAAATAATATTATGAACAATGAAATGAGACTTTCGAATTGACCCAAAACTAAATAAAAAATAAAAAAATTTTAAACGACTGTTTGACCCGACTCATCGGTAGGTCTACTTATATTCATAGACATAACATTCATTTATAAGCTTTAATTTAATTAATTTTCTAGCCTTGTTGAAGAAAATGTCCTTTTCAATTACAATAAGATCAATATCCTGGTATACTTTTTATTGTTATGGTCATAGACATGCTTTTAGACAACCGCATTAATTTCCATGGACCCTTTAGTCTTTATAACAGCAGAGGTAAGCAACCCAAGCATTATAACTAGCTGCTGAATTCGTTGAGGGAGATAATGAGATACGATGATGATACAATTATATTATATGATTATAATATAAAATAATAATTAAAACAGATCATAATATAAAAATAATATAAAATATGATATAAAATATGAACGTGTCAAAATCTATATGAGACGAATTATTAATTTATCAAAATTTATATAAATATATGATAATTTAAATATAATTATATATTTAAAAAAAAAGCGAACACAATTAGTCAATTACATAAATTGTTGAATCTAGACAATATTACAAGGAAAGAAAATTCCCTTGCTGTAGTTTTTATAGATAAAGCTTTCATTAGTTTCACTTTGCTAAATTTAGTATGTATAATGTCTCCAATGATTATAATTGTCAACCTGAACAAAATCAGTCGCTTTGAATTTCGTCATATCAAACAGAAAATTTGATTAAAAAAAAAAATCCATATGCATACTGTGTTTGTGAGTTAGATTGGGTTAGATTGAGTCCGGTTTAAATATGATATTAACATGGTTTATACTTGTCTAAGCTAAATTCAGCAGGGTGAAACTCATAATTTTATGCTGTGGGGGCTGGAATTAAAATATAAATTTTAGGGGCTCAAAATAAATTTTTTACTCTTTTTACCTTCAAAATACTCTAAAAATAAAAAACGTTTGAAGCCGAGGGGAGCTGAAACCCCTGCCTGCCCCTTCTTTCCACCCCTATGGCCTAGTTCGAAATATGGGCCTTAAATTTTGCCCAAACTTGCCCTATATTTGTAAATGGATAGTATAAGCTCATTTAGGCGCACCAATATTATTTTTTCTAACTTATTTTATAAAACATATTTTTTTTTAAATAATATTTAATAATTTAATATTCTTCTTTATTAAGTTTCAAAATTTAAATAGCTTAACATATATTTTTGATGTTTATGTTATAATATTGCATATATATATATATATATATTCTTTACATGATAAAATTACCTAATATATCAAAATATAGAATTAACATATTATACAATTGCAAAATAGGCTGGGCTAGGCTCGAATCTTGAAAGTGGGAGTCAAGGCTTGGCCCATTTTTTAATGGGCCAAATTTTTTTGTCTAAGCCCATTTTTTGGGCTTTACATTTTTGCTTGAACTCTCCCAAATGTCAGGTAGGCCTTCAAACGTAAGCGAGTAACTTGACGATGAACATCTCTATAATATATATATTAGATGTATGTAGTATAAAATACCTTAAATATGATTATCACATAATAAAATTTTATTATTGAGAATATTTACACATTAAATAAACTTAACAACTAAGTAATCTTTAACTAATGGAATTTTACTACAATCCAAATTGATTCCCAATTTGAACTTGATTAAGTACCTAACAATCCCCACATTAGCACAATTCTGTTAAAACATAGGCCTTCAATTAACCTTGATTCCATATGATCGAATCAATCCCTTCTCAGAATTATCTCTCAATGGCGTTTTTCTCTTGAGATTATTAGCTAGAAACATTAACTCAAGATCTGCATCATTGGATCAATGGAGAATCACTTCAGTTGCAACTCATACCTTGTTACAATCAATCTCTTTTGACTTGTCCCCAATCTCATAATCACAATTTGCACTGAGTTCCTCCATCATCATTACTCATTATTACATCATGATGTTCTTGAACCATAGCTTTGATGCCCACTTGTTTAGAATTTTCAAGCAAAGACATATCCACTTCGGGATCCACATTCGCTCATACATAGGGGACAATATTTAACATAGTTTAGCCTCGATTGCCTACATTTATTGATAAGAGAGAACATCTACTATAAATAGAGATTACAAAGAGTTTAAAATACCCACTCAACAAACACTAAACTTGAGCCCTTAATGCTTTTAGGGTTTAAACACATAGAACATCGTCTATCTCATTAACCTAGTATTTTACTAACCTCTTCCTCACATCTTGACAAACTCATCCCCAACATAGAGATTGTACCAGGTTTGCATCTCCTGTAATTCAAAAGGTCAACATCCATTCTATATATGTAGGTACTATTACTTGGTTACATAATTCTTTATTCGCTAATATTTTTTTTTTTTCAATTAAGAAACTAACAATCCAAACTGATTCGAATTATTATCTAATCAATAAAGTATATTTTTATTTACGTTTAATTATAAAAATATGTAAATACTGATATAAAAGATTTATTATATTAATATATTTTAACAATAAAATGGACGTTTGTGTCCGACAAGCCAGGTCTTACCAGGCCAAGGCAAGTACATTTTTTTATTATTCGAAATTGACAAAACTCAACGTCATCCATGACACCTATATAAATATATATGTCTTCAAAGAAAATGTGCAATATCATTTTCAACAACACACATATAATTACATAAAATAAATTTAGTATTAAAGTATTTCAATGCTGAGAATCTATCATTTAATTTGTATTTAATTCTTTTGGTTAACCAAGAATACCTTACGTATGCCGAGGGAGAAAAAAATGAAAATTAAATTGAAAAAATAATGAAATTGCCAAAATGAAATAAGAGTAAGATTGTTTGAGACCTTAAAATGCCGTTAGAGGAATATTATAATCATTATAACTTAAGATTTTAATTTAAGGTTTTCGGGAGAGGAGATGTGGGAGACTATGTAACATATGGAAAATTGCTACCTTCCAAATTGTCAAATCGAATAATTAATAATAATATTGTATACTGTTAATGATGTTTTTAACTAAGTTTGATGTCACGGTGACATCAAAAATTTACAAAAAAAATTAAATTAAATTTTAATAAATATATAAAATAAAAACTTAATGTTATTTAATATAACATATTAAATATTTTTATTAATTTTATTTTTAAAATTTATAATTATTCAATTTAAAAAATTACCCACTATTTATATGTAACTTCCTATTTTCTTCTCATTTTCTCTTTATCTATTTTTTCGCCACGCTGTGAATGTACAATAATAATAATAATAATAATAATAATAATAATAATAATAATACGTCATTCAATAACTTTTTGTGCAGCTAATATTTCACCAAATACTATATTATACTTGTATGCACGTGAAGCTCAATCTTAAGGCTAATCTAATCCGGAAAATGGTCTAAAAGTGCATATGCTTAAAGATTATATTTTTTTAATGCAATAAAACAGTAACCCTGCTAATTCCTTTGACCAGCAGGGAATTGATTAAATGGTTTGTCTGTAGCTGCACACTATTTTGGTCCCATCCCTTTACGCCTTCAATGTAACTAGACTCCTCAATTATTCTAACTAGATCTTGAATTGGTATAAATTTGAGTAATTTAAATTTAAAAATAATTTAAATATTTTAAAATTCAAGTTAATTCAATCTAAATTTACTAAATTTAAAATTAATTTAACTCATTCAATTGACCAGTCTATTTATAACTCATTTAGACAAATATTCAAATTGGATTTTTTTTTTGAAACATTTCATCTACAATTATTACAATGCAATTAACCAATCGCATTCACAATATTAAATTATGTAAATTCCATAAAAATTATGTTTTTAGATAATATATCCTTGCATAGTTATATTATAATTAAATAACTATAGGATTATAGTTAAAAGAATTGCATATAAAATCACCGTTTTTCTTTTGCTAATTAATCATTTAGATATTTTTTGTCTTGATTATTAATTTCCATTTTTTTTAAAGGTTCGGTCCTTAATTTCTCTGAGAAATTATTATATTTTTTTCTATAGCCTAAGCCTAAGTTATAAACTTGTCAAATCAAAATGTATTATTAAAAATTATTGTACAAATGTATATATATATATATATATACATACAAAAAAATATTACTTGCTATTAAAAGAGTTTTTAGATTTCATTAACAAAATTAATAAAATGACATGTACATTAAAATATATTTAAAAAGTAAAAAACATGTGACAAATATTTGATATATATATATATATATATATACACACATATATATACGAGTTTAGAATTTAATGACAACAATCACGTCAGATAATTAAAAGAGGGTGATGATTGATTTCATTCCCCCCTCCCCCCAAAAAAAGTAACTGATATGGAACTAGTATGTTATCTAATTTCGAGAGAAAATTTGAGATCAATTCAAAGTTAAATCTTAAATGCAACAGGTAGATGCATGGATACTGCATGATTACTTAGGGTTTAATTTTCTAATTGTGTAACCAATAAAATAAATTAATTAAAATTGAAAAATATATATTAAGGAATAATATATAATTAATTAATTGATAGGCCAACTAGAGGTGGTTTTATTTGAAAGAAAACATTAAAAACTCAAATGAAAAGGTAGGTAGAGCACTTTTAAAAGCCATGATAAAATTAAATTCTCATTTATTATGTGTTAGGTATATTAAATGAATTGGTTTAGTAAATGGCCTTTAATTAGCTTCAATGCAGCAACCATAATAAAGCTCATTATATATTTGACAAAGTGTAGTTGAATGCAGTTTTCAAACATTTATATGACACAACCATATTTTTTTTATTACATCACTATACTTTTAATGATCTGCCAATAATAAGTTGAGCCATGCCTTAAAAACCATTGGGAAAAACAATAAGAAGGGTTAAATTGTTGAGCACTTAAAAAGTTTGGATTTTTTCCATTAATAGGTTTCAGACTTTATACTATTTCTGCTAGTTTCTTTCCTTTTCACTTGGATCAGAATCCTTAGAGACAATGAAACAATAACAAACTAGTCAATGGTACAACTTTAAGCAATAACCATGTTTATTATGTTGCAATATAATTAAGGATTTCGTTTGAGTGCCTTAAAATCAAGTGTTATGTTTAATTAAATTATTATTTATAATAATATTTTATATTAGATGCAAAATTAGTAGTTATTTTGATGAATTTCAAGTAAGAAATAATAACTTAATATGATAACTTTAAAGAATGCTAATAAATAAATAAATAAAAGAAAATGTTATTAAAGAGTATATTTATTTGGCTTACTTGAAGTGTATGGTTCATAAAGTTCATTTAGGCTTTCCTTAATATTTGAACTTATTACAATTATACTAGGAATTGAAATATATTGCAAGGAACAAGTGCACCTAGTTTGAGGCATTTCTAATTAAGTGAATTCCTTATGAATTAATTTCTGAATGTAAGAAAGCTTAAAACCTACAAATATTAAACTATAAACAGGGCCTTAAGTTTGAAACATAAATCCAAGGAAATCATAAAATAGAATATTAAGAAGCACTAAATACTTTAAAGTTTTAAGCTATCTTGCATTAAAGATTGAGTAGAAAAACAATATCAAACATAGAATCAATATGGAATATTCAATTTTTTTTCTTTCTTTTTAGTCTTCACCATTCTTTTCCAACATACATATGCTCAAATTTTGCTAACATTTCTATCTCTAATTCATCTATCTTTTACAAAAGTTATAATCAAGCATTGGATATCCAAGCTAGAATATATTAATTAATCGTCTCTAGGCAGCCCCTCCAATTGATATATTGAGGTCAATGCGGGGCTTCTTAGGAGCTGGCATTTGAACAACGGTATCGCACCTAGGGCATTTGGGGTTATGTTTCATTACCAATACATAGGATAAGCATCCAGGGCAGCCTGCTGCAACCGGCCGCAACGTGAGCAAGTTCTCTTGATCAACTTCAACACCCCGTGAGTCTTTGATCGAGGATGATGAAGAAGAATACGAAGGCGACAAGGACGATTTCCACAACGACGACGATAATGATAATAGTGATGATCGCTTCTTGATCGGCTCTTTCTCAACTCTTTCGAGAGCGGATTTTACTTTGTCGAGGGTGCACACACTCTGATAATTGCTAGTGGATGATGAGACTAATTTCAGCTCCAAGTTGGTCTCGTCAACAAGGCTTAGCAAAGGTGTAGAGGGCGACGACGGTGGGAAATTTAAATCTTGAAGCTTTGGCACTGTTTGATTGGATTGGTGCTTAGTTCCATCATATGATGATGAAGAATTTGATGAATTGCATCTTTGCAAGTACAACTTACCAGACTGCAACCATTAACAATAAATGAATCATACTGTGTATAGCGAAAAACGATGCAAAGAAACTAAAGAAATATATGTAAATAAAAAATGCAAATTGTCTAAAATCTATATTGCATTTAATATTAGAATTTGATTAGAAATTAAAAAATTATTCTGTATTGTATTGTATTGTAGTGATTTTGGAGAAATAAAGGTTGATTTAACTCTCCGAATTCCTTCTCGATTTTCTCACAATCTAAACACAGGAATTTACAAAGAACAAAGAAACTGAAGAAGTTGCTTTAAATAAAATATGTATATTTAATTCCTAAAGGCATGCTGGTAGAAAAATCTCCCAGCAAAGAAGAAGACTGTTTAATTAAAAAGTCTTGCAGTAACTTTATAGTCGATTAATATGTAGAATCTAATTGACATAACTAAATCAAGTAATAAAGAATAAAACATGATCAAATAACGTAGAAAGTTCAGAGTTGGAAAATATTTTCTAGGAAAAATATGCGTACAATAGATAATTAAAATTCACCTTTACTCAAAAGAGAGATTTCAGCGGTGAAATTGAAACTATAATTTTTTTTTATTTTAAAAAGAAATCATATAATACGAAAACACGAAGGAAATTATTTAATTGCTTCTGAGAAGAGAAAATCAAGATACCTTCAAGTCTAGACGCTTTTCCCATCCATTAGGGACTTGAAGATCAAGGTCAAGTTCTTCAAATTGATCATTTTTCATATTGATCAAGGCGGAGCCACCACCTCCGCCTCCACTTCCTAGCAAGTCCCTAGTGATCAAAGCAGTTGGTTTTGCTCCACCAGATCCATTCCCCATCGTTAGGTCATCCTTGTAGCCGCTTAAAACTCTGTGTAAAGAGCTAACTTCGGCAGCCATAGCCAAGAGCTTCTTTTTTAGAAAGAGAAAATGAGAGTCTACAAGTTCTTTTTTTTTTAATGTAACAATAAATATAGTGATGTTTGAGCCATTTATAAGTGTTGTAGCAAATATTATAGCTACGTTATTAAATAAAAAATTAAAAATCATAATTTGTGGTATTAATTTTAAATTAAATTTCAGTTTAATAAAATAAACCCAGTGATTAAATGTGTTTATATTAATTGTTTCATTTATTGTTTTGCTTATTTATTTATGGTAGGAGGAAGAGTCAGAAAGGGAAAAGAATTCAAGGTGAAGAGTAAGCATGCAAATAAATAGCCACATTAATTGCCTGGAAATACAAGTAGACAACAATTGGAAGCAGCTCAGAGCATGGGTGTCGCGATCCAATTTAATTTAGATCGGATCCAATTTGAGTTGAAGTGTAATTAAATTTAAATAAAAATTTTATTTTTATTTAAATTTAATTTTTAAAAATATATAAAAATTAATGTAAAATAATTTTTTTAAAGTTTAATTAAAAACTCTTTATGTATTTGATAAATTTATAATTGTGCATCCCATATTTTATTATTTTTGTTTGAGCCACTGTTTTATTTATTTTAAATTTAAATTAAAAAATTTCTTATATATTGTTAATAACATTTTTAAATTTTAAATATTAATGAAAATAGATAATTGACACATACATTTTTACAGTATATATTAAAAAAATAAAAAATTAATATAGTAAAAAGTATAAACAAACAAATAACAATATTTAAAATTTTCACACAATTTATGTAGTTTATTTCCAGCTTTATCTTATTGTGTTTTGTATTTAATATAAATATGGTATAACATTATTTGTTGTTTGCCCTATATATTAAATGGGATATGTCATTAAGGGTCTTAAATGAAGTAGGTTTTGGTTTCGGCAGAAGCATGGGATTCTAAAAAGCAATTTTGACTTTATTAAATATTTAGGCACACGCGCTAAAGCCAGTAGGCATGAAATGATGGCTTCCCCTCAACCCCCCCAACAGTTACTCAAAGAAGGTAGAGGCTCACTCTTCTTGCTAAATTTTGAGAACTACCACCGCAACTTATAATCATGGTCTTCCACTTCAATGATCACGTTTGGTTCAAGGCAAAAGATATAAAATAATATCTAATTTCGTGTTTTTTTTTTTATTAATCTTATAAATATAAAAACATAAATTATTAAACGTTTTTCTTACAAATAAATGAGATAAATATATTAAATTTATTATGTTTAAAAATTTAAAATAATATTTTCTGTTATTCGTTAACAAAATCTTTTAAAATTATCTTAAATTTTCTATACACCAATGATACGACATATGATTTAAAAAATTCACAAGTAGATTATACACTTAAAGTCAGCATTCAATTAATAACTTAAATAAATATGTCATATAATTATATAAATAAATTTGCTTATAGAATTTTTTAATTTTAATATCGATATAAATATCAGCAACGCCGAATTAGATAGGTTTATGTGCAACAAATAAATATGTGCTTGGATAATGGATAAACTATTGGTGTGTTGACAAAACCTTACACTTTTTATTACAAAATCAATGAATCACAAAAGAACTGAATTTTTGAACCTATAAAAAGTGAAATTTGTGTTTTCCGAAAATTATCGAATAATTGGGAATGAAAAGGAGACCTTAAATTTGTGATGAATAAAGAGTTAAATTTACTGATTTTTGGATACTAAGATATATATATATACACATATATATATATATATATACATATATATATATATATCAAATAGGATATGTAAAGCAGGCATTACAGCTTTGAGATATTTTTCTATGAATGATTTTGGAAATTATTAAATTACCTTTCTCGAATTCATAACTTTGATTTAAAGTTTTGGAGCATTTCTATATTTTTAAATCTAAGATAATTAACTTACTTTAAAAGTGGATAGCTATTTCCTTTTCTAAATTATTGAAGTGAATAAAGCATTTTAATTTGTTTTCTCGTATAAGTGAAAGCATATTAGAATACTTTTACCGACCTGTTTGCCGATCATTTATCTTTCCAAGGTAGGTAGAAAGTAATTCCATTTGTTTGGGGGAGTGGGGGTGGAATTTCAAGAAATTCTCAATCTCAAACGCGTGATAAAAACCGCTAAAATGGTTGAACAGAATCCTTATTGATTACAGTGCAAAAGCCTTGCTCTTGACAATGGAGGGAGAGAAATTTTCTCTGATTAAAAAGAAGTGAGACTTTTTTTCTTTTTTTCTTTTTCCTTTGGAGGGGTGAAGCCTTTTTCCTGACTTTTTTTTCTTTTCTCATCTTACTATCTAACAGTTAGGCAGAAGTCTCAGTCACTTACTAAAAGACTCGAGTCCAATGATCTTGGCGAAAGACTTCAAGTTCTATCTAGTGATGATAATGAAACGAAAAAGGACAGAGATTGTCATATTTATTTTCATTCTATTTTTATACGAATGTTAAAAACAACCCCTTCAAATGTTAATTATATCCATAATCATTTCACATTGCTCAACACATATTCATCTGACTTTTTGCAAATTATTTTTAGTTTAATATTGCAAAACAATTATAATTTATTCATGAATACGTAATTTTAGTACATATAATTCTTTATTATAATATATATCTATATATATATATATATATAAAGTATACATAATATTAGTGTATATATATGATTTTAGCATATATATATATATATATTAAAAAATATATAAAATGTTTAAAGAAATAAAATAGTAATTTTAAAAAATTGGATAAGACGGAGTGGAGCAAGCAATTTTCAATTTGTCTTGCGAAAATTGCTCGCTCCACCTTACGCCCTCCTCTTTATTTGAAACAGATGGATGTGGAATCTATATAACAAATCAAGTTTTATTATTTTTAATTTTATCATGTCAAAATACGATATTAATTGATCCGATCAATAAAATAAATCACTAAGCTAAAAGGCTAAATCTTTATCCTTGAAAGACTTAGTAAAACTGATTTTTCATAAGTTAATTATCCCTTAAAATTCTAAAACTACCATTTGATCAGGTGGCTGTTGGTAAAACATAAATTTTACCTTTTTAACAATTCAATCAATAAAATACAGTAAAAGATAATAAAATAATTTACTAATATAAAATTTTTGGGTTTCGACTTTGCAAGAATCACAAACTACGTATATAGTTAGTGATTCTTGCAATTTATTTTGAACCCTGAGTTTAATATAGAATATAAATAATATGTATTATTTGTACGACAAAATTATGAGCATTTAATAAGCAACAGTAAGTTAAATATTAGAGTTTCATGTTTGGGGTATAATTGTAAAAGATGACAAAAAAGACAGAATTAAATCTAGTCAAGGGCAGGATTAAATCCTATTCCCCAAAACTTCGTCATATTAATTTGGCTTGTTAATTTTGATCAGAACAACAATGGAAAATTAACACATATATCATTAATTAATGCTTAAAAATGAATGGATAATGATACATATTATTCATCTTAAATATCAATATATAAAATTAAGTTTGAAAACATATTGTTTTCATTATATATTATTTCAAGTCAAGTTCTTCATTCAAAAATTAAAACCAGCGTTTTGAGTTATACAGCAAATTATTTAATTTTGACCATTGACTTAGGTTGGTAACAGATACTATTCTTTTCTATGCATATAGAAGTTTATTAAATGTTCGATTACATTAAAAATATTCCTTATCTTATGAACTTAAATTTTTTCAGTAATTGAGATTATGAAGGATTGAACCCTTAATTGTAGAAATTAAGAGACCGACGATCCACTAATGGATAACAAAATTATTGACCATCTTGTAAACTTCTCATTCTTATCTATCATAATTTTAACCAATGACTTATGCAATTGGTACAAAACAAAATGAAGATTGCGGGGGCTAAAAAAAGAGAAAATAGATTTTAATGAAATATTCCAATTGTAAGGTCTTATAATCTGGTAGAGTGCTAGACTCTTAATTTAATAATCAGAGATTAAACCCTAATAATCTTATTATAAAAAAAAAAGACATTTCAATTGTACTATGAGCTTTTAGATTTCTAAAAAAATTTAAGTTCGATCCAATTCAAAATGAGATTTATATTTATAATGGAATATAAATCCCCTTAGTTGTTATAATATTCCAAATCCTTTATGAGATAAAAAAAGAAAAAAACAAAACAAAAAAATAGTGAAGACAAGGGAAAGCATTAGAGATGGCAATTAGGTAGGTCCGAACAGATTTGGGTCGAGTCATTTCGGGTTCAAATTTTTTTTTATGTAGGTCAATTCGGGTTTGGATTCTTTTAGGTTCAGGCTTATCCGAGTTCGAGCTTGTTTGGGTTCGGGTCTATTCGTGTTCAGGTTTTTTTGGGTTCGAGTATGTTTTATGTCATTTTTTATTTTATGTTAAATGTAATCACTTTTACATAATTTTAAATTCTAAGCCCAGCCCAAATTTAGCTTAGTTCAGCCCAAAAAAATCTTAGTTTGATTGCATTCGCCCAGCCACAGCTCAAAAAAATTTTGAATTCTAAGCTCAAGGTCGAATTTGGCTTGCCCTGCCCATTAAGTACAAATCACTGATCATAATATTAAAAAGTTATTTTTATATTAATATTTATATATTTTATAATAAATTTAAATAAAAACTTATTATTTTATTTTAAAAAATTTTTTTTCCAGTCGAGCTTGTTTAAGACTTAAAATCTGAGAACTGGGTCTGGTTATGCCGAACCTATTAGCCTGGGTGAGCTGTAAGGCTCGTGGACAGGTTTAGTTATGACTAGTCATCTTGAACAGTTATCCAAAACAGTCTTAAAACATAAGTTTTTTACTATTTTGAGTGTTAGTTAGAGCATTCTATTTGTTTTCTCTTCCTTGGTTGAAATCCTATGTCTCTTCCTTTCGGTTCTGTTTTCATCTTTGTGTTTGAGAATGTTTTCTGTGTCCTTTTGGTTCGCTATGTCATGATTGATAGTGTTTTTAATCCGCGACATGATTGAGGAGGCCTAGGCGATAAATTGCACAAAAACTGTCAATCATACAAGAGGCTATGGTCATGCTGTTGTGAAGAACGCATCATAATCTTCACAACCAATCATAAAGAACGATTAGATCCAGCTTTGCTGAGACCTGGTCGGATGGACATGCATATTCACATGTCATACTGCAATGCGTCCGTATTCAAGCAACTTGCCTTCAACTATTTTGGGATTAGCGATCAATGTGTTTTCCAGCAGATTGAAAGGCTGATGGAGGAAGTAAATGTCACTCCGGTAGAAGTTGCAGGGGAGTTGATGAAGAACAACACCAATGAAGAGGCTGCCTTTCAAGGCTTGGTCAAATTCCTGCGTGAAAACTGAAAAGCAAAATAACAATTGATTAATTACAAGAATGAAGAACAACAGCTAATTCATTTACCATTATTACAATTAAATTTTTTTATAATAATATGATTTATACCCCGGATCGAAAAGTGTAACATGAGATTTTCTAACGGAAAATTTAAGTCGGTATTCATATTCTTTTGAAGTTAATTACTTGCCTACTCCGAGGACACGTTTCGGATTGTTATTTGTAAGATCATTCATCAATAACTGGAAAACATAGCTCTAGCATTTATTTTCCACTTACATTCGATTGTTTGGTAGGAAGGAAAGAGCGGAAAGCAAGCTATTTTCGATGAGAAAAGAAAATGATGAATTTGCATATGAAGATAATTAGTAAACTCTATAAACAAGCATTAACACCCTGCTTACGCCGAGTTTTTAAAATTTTTATAATTTTTAATTAAGAATAAAAAATAATTTTAAATTAAATTTAATCAAAGTATAATTAATTTAATTATTTAATTTTTAAATTGTAATGATATTAATATTAATATTAATATATTATATTATGTTAATTATGAAAATTAAATTTATAGTGATTGTTTACGGATTTTAAATTAACTTATAATTGTTGTGCAATCGGTTATATTTAAAAGAAATAAGAAAAAATTATTTTTTCCAATATGCGAGGTGCAGATACTAAATCAACTCATAGGTAAAATTACAGAATAATTTTTTTAAATACATTATTTAAAAATAAAACAAATAACAGAAAGATTTTTGGAGTGGATCGATTACGGATCTTAAATCAAACTACAAGTGAATGTACAAACTAATCCTTTTAAATACATTATTTAAACTCTAAATAAAAATGATTAATAAAATAATTTTCTAAACTTTTCCCTCAATTGGTTGGATATAGATCCTAATCAACATGCGAGTCAACGTGCAGTCTAACAATTTTGAATATATTATTTAAAAATAATTAATTATGATAAATTACTTACAATATGAATGAATTAAGATACGACACAAAAATAATATGAAACATAAAATTTTCTAAATTGAATCACACTGATAAGCTGTTCAAAATATGGATAAATTGATACATAATATAAATACAATATAGAAAAAATTAATTAAAAATAATATGAAAAATATCTTAAATGTAATAGAATACTCGAACATCTAAAAATTTACATAAAATAAATTATTGCTCTATACAATTTTATATACTTTTATAATAATAATAAATTTTATATAATATTTTAAATATATGAAAAATTTGATCATATTATTCTCCCATGCCTATCACTTTCGTTTCTCTTTCTTTCGTTTCTCTTTTCTCTCCTCTTCCTTCTTCCCTTTCTTCCCTTTTCCTCTCTTTTCTTCCCTTCTTTTCTTCCTTTCCCTTCCTTTCTCCCCAACTCAGCAAAATGAAAAAGAAAAATTCGCGTGTCAGTGGCTGACCTAACCTCATGAACAGTGAAAGGAACAGTGGCAAGACAGCCTCTTCTTTTTATAAATGGTATAGATTTCTCTCATTTCTCCTTTTCTTCCTTTTTCCTCTCCTTTCTTCCCTTCCTTTCCTCCTTAGTCCAGTAAAACGAAAAGAGAAAAAGTCCACGTCCGAAAGGAACAACGGAAGATAGCCTCTTCCATTTATATATAGTATAGATTTGTCAAAATCTATCTGAACGTTATAGCCATGCATGTGATTAGTTATTTTTTTTCGAACTGTAAATAATTATTTCTATAACATTAAATGATTTTTGGAAGTATCCCTTTGATTAGTTATTTCTAAAACATTAAATGGATTTCTAAAATGGTTATATCCATGTGGTAAAAAATTTAGAGTTATTTCTAAAACATTAAATGATTTTCGAAAGTATCCATGTAATTAGTTATTTCTAAAACATTTACCATTAGTTTGATTCATTGGGAGAAATAAAGAGAGAATAAGATAGCCATGTGGTGAGAATAGAATAGAAAAAGAAATAGGTATTATAAGATTTGGTTGATTGGAGTGTATACCGAAGGAATTATATTACATAGTTTGGTTATTTAAAATAATATTAAAGAATATATAAGGAATACATACAAAATAACTATTTTACCCTTGATTTAAGTAAATAATATTTTAATAATATTTTTAGATTTTAAATACTATTTAATAACGTCAAAAGAATATATTTAAAAACAATAATTTAAAATCCATTTAAATGTTAAAAATATATATTAATATCTTAATAAAACTTTTAAAATAATAATTTAATACTTAAAATTTAATAGCATTTAAAAAACTGATATTGATAATATATTAATAATAATTAATAATATATTTAAATATTAACGGTAACTAATAATATATAAAAATATATAAAAATTAATGCTAAAATATCAAATCTCATATGTAATTATATTTAATAATATATTGATAATATATTAGAATGTTAATAGTAATATTTAATAATATATTAAAGAATTTAATAATACATAATAATATCTTAAAATTATTTTAATAATTATATTTGTAATATTTAATGATATATTACATAATATTAATAATATATTAAAATATTTTCATAATATATAAAATTATATTTTAATAATATTTTTAAATATTTAATAATAAATATACATTAAAATATTTTAATAATATTTAATAATGTATTAAAAATATTTTAATAATATATTTTATAATATTTTAATAATTTAATAATATTTTAATAAGCATATATTACAATATTTTAGTAACAATATTTAATTGATAATATGAAAGGGTAAAATGGCATAAAATAAAAAAAAAAATCTATTCCAAATTTTATGGAATAGTCTCGTAATAGCTATTCTTGGCTTAGAGCTAAGAATAGTTATTCATCAATTTTGAAGCGTAAGCATGTAATAGCTATTACATGTAATAGCCAAAACCTTGAACCAAACCAATGAATTTTATTCATTTAAGAATAAGGAGGGAATAGCATAAATGGATTTCTAAAATGGTTATTTCCACTTGGTAAAAAAATAAATAATTTTGTTTTTTTTTTAATTTTTAAAATCTCTATCTTAGGTTATATCCATTCTTTCATTATTCTTTTACCCTCTGAATTCTCACATAGTAAAAGAATTATAATTGTTGGATATCAATGTTAAATTGAGAGTGTATAAATACAAAATATATATATGTATAAAGTTTGTCATGAGGTATACGTAGGTTGATATACGTAGATATCAGTTTTTTGTATTTAGATACACTATGTATGACAATTGATATCTAGGAAAAATGAGAAATTGATCTTAATATGTCCATTTGAAGAGAAAGCAAACGGTTGTGTAATCTTATTTGGAAACATATATGCTTATGCATGTAGTATATTGGTTAGGATTCAAGGTAAGGTTGGGTCCTAAAAGGCACCCAAGCTTTTGTGTGAGGGTTGAGGCCTAGACAAGCTTAGGCCACACATACTCGCATACCAAACTCGGCCAAGCTCAAGCTTGGGTTAAAGGTGGTGCGAGCCTCATCTTTTTGGAGCCTAACTTAAAACCAATCATTTTGTCTTTTTAAAACAGTTTCAATTTCCTATTGTTGTTCAAATTTTGTTTGTTTGAACCATTCAGTTTTGTATTAAAACTATCCAAAAATAATTTTGTCGGTTTTATCTGTTCGTAATCTTCTTATTCAATAACTACTTAGTTTTCTTTTTTGGATTCTGTCATCATTTGTTATTGAGTGTGCATACTGCATCTTTCTTTGTTCTTATGTTATATTGATAGTGTTCTCGATCTTTAACTAGCCAAAAAACTGATCGGATGCGCAGCAAAATTTTTAAAATTTTTAATCTAATTGTATTAAATCTTGTTGTTATATACAATAAAAGCATCTTAATCGGTTACCTAAGTTGCAGATCTGAAGATGCCATCCAAAAATTTCTTGATCCGTGTAAAAGCTGAAACCAACTAGTCTTCTCCACTATTCTTCAATTCCCGGATGTTGAGTGTGTAAGCACACTTTGTCTCTATCAACTCCGAATTCATACAGCTTGATCCTCCTCAATGACCACCTTGTGCTATCAAATTTAGAATCATGAGATATTATGATTAAAAACCTCCAGGTGTAACGCCAAAGTCTAAAGCAAAACCCTAAGCATAAGCCTCTTATTTATATCAGATAATAAGGTAGCCCTAATTTTAATTTTAATTAAAATAATTATTTTATTAATTCCATAAAAAACCCGTATGTGGTGCCAACCCAAGCTTGAGTGCCCACTATAATTTGGCCTAAACCCTGTTGTCTATAAACAAAATTTTGGCCCAAATTTATTTTATGGAATTAAGCCCATTTAATCTGAATGCTAATTAATATTGATTAAACTGTTAATTTTATTTAGATTGATAATTTTCCATAAATTGAATTTTAATTTGATATCATGACAATTTTATTCAAATCGAATAATTATGTACTAATTATCAGAATAAAATTAACTACAATAAAATATTTAGTTAAATCATAAATTAAAAATAAATAAATAAAATAATTTTTTAATTTATTTAGAATATTATTCATATTTAATTTATCAATAAATATTTACACAAGACTTAATGCATATTAAATTAATTATATAAATAATTAATTTTTTGTAACTATTTAATTTAAGTTAAAATCTTTTATTTATCAAAAGATAAATACAATTAATTTAAATTACTAATTCTTGTCTAAATAATTATTTAATCAAATTAAATATATATTCTAAATAAATAATACCAAAAAATCATTTTCATTTATTTACCGAAAAAAACGTTCATGCTCCTAAAGTGAGTGAATCTGGCATACCACTTCATCATATTGAGAATCTTCCATCTCCATATATTTCGATCAATAACCAACTACTAAGAAATTATATTGAGCTATTATAGATACCAATTAGACATATATAATTAGGCTCTAGTAATCTATATGTCAATCATTCTATCCCACATAATTAATCAAATAATTATTAATCTTAGAGTCATTCCACTAAAGACCTGAGACTACACTCCCTATTATATACCATATTACGTAAGCTTTATAAATAGCCTTTCAGTCCAATGACCTTGTCATTTGTGTAATACGCTCATATGATATCTATCATCAACTTAAAGTTAAAGTTCCATTATACTCTCCATATGAAAATAATTGTCCACTACATGTGAACAATTTATTTTTTGACATACAAATGACTGAGTACTCATCCATTTTCATTATACTGTATAATATCTTTTAAGAGGATAACTTTAACTCTTTATAGGAGCTATGATTCCATATCTATAAGTAAAGCTCTCATCGAGTATAAGTCATATGCCCAACAAACTGGTCTAGTAGCTTACTACTTCGAGACGCTTTAGCCTTTGGAACGTCAAAGCATACAAGTTTTACACGTGAAGTCAATTACTTACTCAAGATTGAGGTAATTACACAGTGAACATCAAAAGTGAATTAATACGTCTAAGTGGACTTATTGATAGATTAATTGCAGTTTGGTCCAGTCAATATATCACCACCTCTAGGTAATATATCTATGTCTCTACTTAGGAGTCAAACTGCTCCAGATGACCAAGACAAGCCATCTCCTGAATTGGATTTAGATAACATAATAGTCTTAACATGAGTTAATTGCTCACATTAACCTTGTGGACTATAGGACTATCAATTTAGACCACTTACCTTAGAATGTTGTCTTCTCACATATAAAGTCCATTATATGCAACATTCTAATGCTATAAACACAAGCAGTCAATAAGCCATATTTGCTTATATTTACTTTAACGTGTAAATCTTAAATGAGGATGAAATAGCAGTGATATAATGAAAACTCTAATTATATAAATAATCAGTTCAAATTAATGCAATAAATCAAAATTCTTTCATCTTTATGGCATTCCTAACATTAACATAATTGGGGAGACTTGGGAGATGAATTATGAAAATATTAAGCACATGAGAGGCAGTAAATAGTCGTCTTAAGGTCAAAAATTCTACTTCGACTCGTTCATTTAATTTTGTGTTCGTATACAGTAAAATAATATCTTATCATATTTTTTAAATTTTGTTTTATTTTTTGTTTTCCACTTTGTGTAGTATTTGTAATTTATTTTTGTATTGCAATATAGATTTACACATATTTTATTCATAAAATTACCACAAATCTTAAGACACTAACTAGTATTTTTTATACATACTATTTTCTATTTTCTTTCAGCCTTGATATTCTATTTAAAATTTACGTTTCAATAATGTTTACATGGTGTTTACTTTTTTATATGGTTAACATGTTTTTGTCTTCATATTGTTTTAATTTTGTTTTTCGATATTTCCTGTTGGAATTACTTCCTGGGATTACTTGTGTATTATTGCCATTTTTTATATTTTCTTTATTACTAAGATCAAGCTTATTATTGTTTTTTTCTTAAGTCCTACATGTGATATGTTGTTATATTCTATATACAATGATTTCAAAGTTTGGTTTTACGTTGATTGATTTTGATATTGTTTTTTTACTTTCAAGTTATTATTTTTATTGGAATTTGTTTGTATATATATGCATGAGTTAGTTTTTAATATTTTTCATTCATCTTTTTCTTTGTATACTTTTAAATATTAAATGTATTAATATTCTTTTCATACACTGTTGGTTTGATTTTTATAAGTTTTATTTATAAATTCATATACTGGTTTGGTTTATGATATCATTTATGTTTTTGGTGATTATTTTTGCATATCCATGTTTGGTTAAAATATATATTTGCTTTAATCATTGTACCAACTTATTTTAAAACAAGATTGGTAATTGTGATTAACTAGATCCTGTTATTTTAAATAACAGATGGTAAAACACTCAATTAGTAATGCAAGTTCACCTGTAGCACAATTACCACCACATGCTATGCGTGGTTAGAGATCGAAGAAGTTCAATGGCATAGACTTTAAATAGTGGTAGCAAAAGATGCTATTTACCTAAAACTTTGAATATGGCTTGGTTTATATGAAAAGAAGTGTTACTTCTCAAAGAAGGAGAAATGGATCTACCATCGTGGCCTTGTTGGATGCATGGAAACATTTAGATTTTCTACGCAAGAATTACATCACCAACAAACTGGTTAACACATTATATAACATGCACAGTCTGATAAAGACAATGAAAGAGTTGGGAATCCTTGAACAGGAAGTACAGAACTAGTATGCCACCACGAAGAAATTTATGGTTGGCAGGTTCTTAGACTTTAAGATGGTGGACTTCAAAGCTATGTTCAGTTAAGCCCAAGACTTTTAATTGATCTTCCATGAAATCACTTCTAAAGGTATAGTTAGAGCTCTGATGGTTGAACTCCCATCCCAAAGACCTTAGGGTTTAGACTTGGTTGTTCACTTCAATAATTTAAGTAGGAACAACATTTTTTTAATGTTTTTAAAATGGTGCATAGGAAGCCATTTCAAGTAAATGCTTTCATAGAGAAATTACCACATTCATGGAAAAATTTCAACAACTATCTCAAGTACAAGAAAAAGGAAATGAATTTAGAAGACTTGATTATCTGATTAAGAATTAAGGAGGATAACGGTGGCTCAAAAAGTAGGGGTGGTGTTCAGACTACGGATGCCAAGGTGAATGTTTCAGAACATTTTAATAAAATCAACAAAAGGAAACAAGTTGTTTCCAATTCTTCCTAAAGCAATAAGAAAGTTTATGGATGCTTATTTTGTGTGCAACAAGCTCGAACACTGTGCTAGAGACTATCTAAAGAGCAAGAAAGCTCAAGCCAACTTAGTTGATGATAATAAGGTTGAGCTTATTGTTATTGTGACAGAAATGAACATGGTGGAAAATTCAAAGACACGGTAGGTTGATATTAGTGCCATTTTATCACAATTGTTCTGATAAGAAAAGTTTCTTCAAGTATAAAGAAGTTACTCATGATGAGAAATTATTTATGGGAAACTCTTTGGTATGCAAGATACAAGGCCACATGAATATGATGCTTAAAATGACATCCAAGAAAGAACTAACCTTGGAATGTGGTTCATGCTTTAGAAATTCTTAAGAATTTGGTATCCTACTCTCTGTTGAGCAAGAACAGATTTAGGTTGGTTTTTGAGTCTGACAAATTTGTACTCACTAAAAGTGGAATGTTTGTAGGTAGAGACTATTTACATGATGCGCTTTTTTAAGCTTAATGTAATGTTATTGTAATGAAAAATGTGAAAAAAAATAAACTTTGTTTTTCTGTTTATTTGCTTGAGTCTTCTAATCTATGGCATGCTGGATAAGGTTATGTAAATTATAAGACCTTGCAAAGGAGTAGTAATTTGGATTTGCTTCCGAAAATTTGGATTGATAAAAATTACAAATGTGAAATTTTTGTGCAATCCAAATTTGCTAAGGCTCCTTCTCATTTGATAAAAAGATGAAATAAACCTCTAGATTTAATTCACACTAATATTTTTTTATTTAAAGTTTGTTCTAACTAGAGGTGGTAAAATGTATTTTACTATTTCTATTGATGATTGCAAAGATATTGTTACGTCTATTTGTTAAAAGCAAAGTTGAGGCTTTAGAAGCTTTTAAGCTCTTTAAAAGCGAAGTTAAAGATCAACTAACCAAAAAGATTAAGGAAATAAGGAGTGATAAAGGTTGTGAGTACAAATCATTATTTAATGAATTCTACTTAAAACATGGAATTATCTATCAAACTACCGCTCTTTATTCAACTAAATAGATTGTTGCAGCTTTTCCACCAAAAAAAGTAAAAATGGGACTTAAGACTATTGATTACGTATTCATTGGATATGCAAACAACAATGTAGCTTATGTTTTCTTGTGTACAAGTCGAGCATTCCTAATATTCATGTCAATACGATAATTGAATTAAGGAATGTTTCATTTTTTAAAGATGCATTTTTCTACAAGGAAACAAAAAAAAGTAAAACTATGAAGAGAACTCATGAATTTTCGAGTAGTGATCCACAAACGGATGAGAAGGAACAAATCAAACCTAGAAAAAGCAAACAAATTAAAGTACCAACTACTTGTGATCCAAAATTTTGAACATTTTTGTTAGAAAACTAATTTCAAACGTCTAAAGATAATATGTCATCTTCAGAAGCACTATTTTGGATAGAGGTTTTAATAATGAAATATAATCCATCATGCAAAATCATACATGAGAACTAATGGATCTTTCTTATGGGCATAAGCTTTTGAGATCCAAATTAATATTTAAGAAGATGATGAAGGTAAATGGATCTATAGATAAAAATAAAGGTAGGCTTCTTATAAAAAGACACAAGCATAAGGAAGCGCTCAATTATTTTGATGCGTAGTCACTAGTTTGATACATAGTCACTAATTACGAGGATAACATCGATTCGAATGTTAATAGATATAACAGCTCTTAACATCCTTAAAATACATCAAATGGATGTTAAGACAACTTTCCCAACAAAGATTTAGATAAAAAAGTCTACATGGAACAAACCCAAGGGTTAAAAGCTCTGGGATATAAAAGGAAGGCATGTAAGCTTGTTAAATTATTATATGGTTTCAAGCAAGCGTCAAAACAATGACATTAGAATTTGACAATACATTGTTGTCAAATAGTTTTCTCATTAATGAATGCAATAAATATGTATTCGTAAGGGTTATGTCATTATTTGTCTATATATAAATGACATATTGATCTTAGGTAGTAATGATGACAAAACTACCAAAGCATGGTTGACCAATAAGTTCGATATAAAATATATTGATGTAGTGAATGTGATTTTAAAATTAAAATTTTTAAATCATAACTCACAAGATGGCTTGATTATAACTTAGGATCATTATGTCAATAAAATTATTGAACAGTTTAGTAAGAATGATACTAATGTGGCTAAAACACTTGTCGATGGTAGTTTATATCTAAGGGAAAATACTAGTGATGTAATATCTTAATTAGAATATTCACAAATAATTAGATGCTTACTATATCTTATAAACTACAGAAGACTCAAGGTAGCTTACTTAATTGGCAAACTGAGTTGATTCACAAGAAATCTTGGGAAAGATCACTAGAAAGCCATCGTAAGGGTATTTAGATATTTGAGATATACCTCAAATTGTGGACCATACTATGTGAAATATCCAACTGTACTTGAATGAAATAGCAATGTAAATTGGATGTTTAATACTATAGATTCAAAATCTGCAAGTGAATCTGTCTATAGTATTAGAGAAGCTATAGTGTCTTGAAAGTTTTCTAAAATGTGTATAGCCAGATCCATAATGGAATCTAAGTTTATAGCTTTAGATAAAGCTGGAAAATAAGCAGAATGGCTTTAAAATGTGTTAAAAGATATTACATGTTGGCCTAAACTTGTGCTAGCAATATATCTACATTATGATAGCTAATATACAATTGATGGGGCACAAAATAGTTTGTATAGTGGTCAGTCTTGACAAATTCATCGAAGACATAATATTGTAAGACTGTTCTTAAATGAAACTATCTCTTTTGATTAAGTAAAATCAAATGGTAATAATGTGGATCGCTAGTGAAAGGTTTAACGAGAGAGCAAGTCTAGAAATCATCGAGGTATTGAGATTTAAGTCTATAAATTAAAAGTTACACAATGACAACCTAACCTAGTTGATTAAAGATCCAAAGACTTAGATTCAAAAGGACAAGTGCATTATGTTAACTTAATGTAAGCACTGAAAGAGTTAAACACTCTTACCTATTCCTATAGTGAATCATTGCTACCTGTAAAGGACTTAGGATAAGCTACACTTTTAATGATTCTTGTAGCTTGATAAAGTCAAGTAGGGCATTGTGATTACTCTTTATAAGAGATTACCTATAAAAGTGTGAAGCATGGTTATTTTTCTATGAAACTGATAAGATTAAATTCTTTAGAGCACTTATAGAAACTAAGATGTGCTTGGGGCTAAAATGAACACAACCATAATGGAAGGTGTTCAAATAGGGATTGTGTGACACCTATTGTTTTGGTTTACAAGAAAAGCTAAATAGTTTAAAACATCACGTTCACGAGTTAGCCAAGTAAATCCAATTGTTTTTCACTAAAGAGGGTTTAAATTCAAAAGTTACTGATCCTAATGTAATAACTCTTCATAGTTATTCTCTCTCCTATTTTGATTCAGTTTGTTATTTCAAGCAATTTTCATTCAAGTGGGAAATTGTTAGATATCAATACTAAATTAAGGATGTATAAATACGAAATATTTATACTAAGTTTGTCATGTGGTATATGTAAGTTATTATACGTAGATATGCAGTGTGATTACATTACATGATTAATATCTATAGTGAATGAAAAATTGATCTCAATGTGATGATTTGAAGAGGAAGAAGATGGTTGGTGTGTAATACATCTATCCTTATGCATATAATTGGTACTATTTTGGTTTCAAGGTGGAGTACAGCCCCAAAAGGCACATAAGCTTTTATATGAAGGTTAAAGCCTACACAAGCTTGGACCATACGCATGCGTACACTAAACTGGGCTGGACTCAAGCTTAAGTTAAAGGTGGTGTGGGCCTTATCTTTTTGTAGCCCAACTGCTAATATAGTTTAAGCTTAGGTTGAACCAACCATTTTGTTTATTTAAGACATTTTTGTTTTTTTGTTTTTTTTTGTTAGAATTTTATTTGTTAATACAGTTCTTATTCGAATAGTTTCTATTTATTCAGTTTTGTATTAAAACTTTCTGAAAATAGTTTTTTGAGTTATGTTTGTTCACGATCCTCTTGTCCGAAAATTGCTTCTTTTTCTTTCTTGGATTCTATCATTGTTTGTTGTTGAAAGAGATATACTACTTTCTTTTTGGTTTGTTGTTGTTGCAAACTGCCAATACTTTTTGGTTCATTGTTGCTGCAAATTAATAGTGCTTTCAATCTGTAAGGTGATTGAAGAGACCTGAAAAACCAATTGCGAAAACTGTCAAGTACTTGAGAGGGAGGCAATAACCATCTTAAGGTTAGATGTTCTACCTTAACTATATTGTTTAATTTCAGTGTTCTATACAATAAAATTATATCTTGTCGTATTTTCAACTTTTGTTTATTTTTTTGTTTTCCACTTTCTGCAGTATTTGTATTTTATTTTTGTATTACTGTATTAATTTACACATACTTTTGCATAAAATTACCAGCAGTAATAAAGGTCCATTTAAAGGATGCTTATAAACACTCTTTAACTACCAAATTAAAAAAAAAATTTACATTAAATCAATTACTTTAATGAAATTTAAGAAAAATAATGTGATAATTACATTTTTTATTTTGAAAAAAACACCCATTAAACTTTTCCTTGTAATAATAGTAAAATAATATGTATTGTGTTATATGTACTCAATGATAATTGCATATTTTATTATTCTAAAAAATGATAATTACAAATTATAAAATTAAAATTTATTTTATATTTATTAATTTTATTAAATTAATTTTTAAATAAATTATACTTGATTTAGGTTCGAATAATTTCTAATTAATTGTTCGATTAGTTTAAGTTAATTATCTAGGTCATTTTAGGTTAAGATATTTATGAATTTGTATCTCTTTACGTTTGAGTTCAATCATTTTAAATTTTAATTATTTTAAATTTAAATTAATTAGATTCAAATTATTAAATTTTTTAATTAAATCAAATTTAATCAACTTAAATTTAAAATAAATTTATCAAATTTTTTAAATTTAAATAGTTTATCTAATTAAAACGAATATCATACAATATCTAGCAAGGTCCCACCATTAATGCAATTCCGACCTATATTGGCAATTTGGCACACAGATTTTGAGATTCCCAATCCCGCTCGCTTTCCCCTTAGCACAAAAAACCACTACAAATAATCTCAAATATTCTTCTCATTGCCTTCATCAAGCATCAAATTGATTGCCCAAAAAGAAAAGAAAAAAAAAAAAGAAAACTTGATAGAGAAATTTAGGAAGAAAGAGATGCAGATCTTTGTGAAGACGCTTACAGGGAAGACTATTACTCTGGAGGTTGAGAGCTCTGATACTATCGATAATGTCAAGGCCAAAATTCAGGTTTTTTTTTTTTTTTCCTTTTCTTAAGGAATTACTCTTATTATTACTGTCGTAGTTGACATCTTGTTTGGTTGATGACAAGAGGTAGTAATCGATATGGTAAAATAACTTTAAGTATGTTTGAAAGGAAACTGTAGCAAGGGTTTGCTAATTTCTTTCTGAGTTTCTTTTTTATTGTTTTATTAAAATATTCTACTTTAAAATTTTTTGATGAATTTCTGTTTGGTTGACTAGAAAAGTACAGAAAACGAAATTTTTGTTCAATTATTCGATGGGTATACGAAAAATATGCTTTAATTAATTGTTTTGGTTCCTTTTTATGGCAAATTTGTACAAGTCAATGGTGCTGTGTCTTTCCGAATTTGGAAGAATTAATTAGATGCTGCAACGCCTGAGTTGAAATTGCGTAGGAATGTAAATGTTACGAATTCTGAAGTTTCTATTGTAAAAATTACTCATTTTATCTAGAATGCGATACATATATGTAGAATGGTAGAAAAGTTGTGAATTGTGATGATCAATCGAAACGTGATGCAATATTTGTGTCTTCTTCATTTGTTTATGTTAAACTTTCTGCTATTTAACAGTGTGCGTAAATAATTCTGTATTGATTGAGTTTGGAAAATTATTACCTAAGCTTTATTTTTTTTTAAAGGAGGCCATAGCGTAGGAAAGGGGAAGGGGATGCAGTTATAGGATTCGAACCTAGATCTGCTAGATGACATCTCCTAAGGCTGGTTGTATGGGTCAAACAGGCTAAGCGCCAAGTTCAGTTATTACCATAAGTTATATATTAAGAAGCTTGGGTCGGCATGTTTACAAGAATGCTGGGAAAAATTGTTGTTAGTTATCTCAGTTTTATCGCTTATGAGATATGTCGGTTTATCTTCCGTAGCATGCTGGATTATCTTGTATGAAATGGTTGTAAAAAGTTGTGATGGTTACCCAAGATTGTTGGATGATATAATCTAATGATAACAAAATTGTCAACAATTTCTCCAATCATGTAATTAAATGTGTGGTGATGGTGGACTTATTTGCACTTTGCAGGACAAGGAAGGAATACCTCCGGATCAGCAGAGATTGATTTTTGCTGGCAAACAGCTTGAAGATGGTCGAACTCTTGCAGATTATAACATCCAAAAGGAGTCGACTCTTCACTTGGTTTTAAGGCTTAGGGGAGGAACTATGATCAAGGTAAAGACTCTCACTGGGAAAGAAATTGAGATAGATATTGAGCCAACAGATACCATTGATCGGATTAAGGAACGTGTCGAAGAGAAAGAAGGAATTCCACCCGTGCAGCAAAGGTAATCATCCCGTTCTCGGGTTTTTTTTTTTTTTCATTTGAAATAGACTTGTATAGGTTTCATGATTAACAAGCTAACTTCTTTCACATTATTATCTTGCTTTCAATTGTTTACAACATTCACCCTGAAAGATGCTTTTCAACTATAGAATACTTGGCTTTGGCTTTAGCAGTTTACTTTTGTATTATTTGACACTTGACGCCTATGTTATCCAGACTTGTAAATAAATGTTAGATATATGTGTCTGATACGGATATATTTAATTTTTGAGAAGTTATTTCATATATTTGGAGAATCATACATATATATCTATGTCCAAATATGTATCAAAAACAGAGTTTTAGGTTGGAATTTTAGACTTTGATATTTTGATGTTTTGTTTCAGTGATTTGTTCCCATGGTTGCAGGCTCATATATGCAGGCAAGCAGCTTGGAGATGACAAGACAGCTCGTGAGTACAATATTGAGGGTGGATCTGTGCTTCATCTAGTGCTTGCCCTGAGAGGGGGAAGTCTTTAGATGCTGCTTCTATTTATCAGAACCCCTGTATCCAGTGGCTTGAAATTTTATGTTTTGCATAATATGGATGACACCACTCCGTACGTGATATGTGGATGATTGAAATACACTATCTGAGACTTTTTTTTAATAGATAAACACGTTCTGTTTTGTTAATAATTATTGATTCATTGAGGTTTTGATGGAAACATATTTTCTACAGTAATTGAACCATAATTAATCATTATGTAAATGTTATGTAGGGTTTAGAAAAATATTGCGGAGTCCAAACTCATAATTGGATGATTGTAGTATTATAGTGGAAGAAATTGTAGGTGAAGTGCTCCCTATTTTGATAGATTAATAGATAGTATAGCGTACTTGGGTGGAGAAAAATATGTTTAAAAAGTGATAAACAATATATGGTTTTTTTTTTTTTTTTTAATAATTGAAGTTATTAAATATGATTTTTAATAATTAAACTTAAGAGTCTAGTCAATAGATCACATAGTTGTTAGTATGGTTTAAAACCTTAACTATTTGATATTGCCGTGAAAAAATATTACGAAAAAGTAATATGAGAAATTAGATAATAAAAGTATAGAGAAGCGGAGATAATAAAAAGTTTTGAATAATGATGTTCGGAAAATAAAGTGATATTATTTAAAAGTTAGCTTTTAAAATTTAAAATTTTAAAAATTTTAATTTTTTGTTTGAATTTTCAAATCACGATGTTAATTACAAAAGTAAATTTTTTTATTCATTTAAAGTTACATTTGTGATAAAATATATCTTTTAACTTTAAAAATTGAACCAACAATCAATGTTGTCAAGGCATGCGCTAAGGTGCATCTAGGCGTTATGCGCATCTAAGCATTGTGCATTAGCATCGGACAACAAAAGCACCTTAAATTCCTTTGAGTTCAAGTGTATTTGATTACGAACACGTTTGGTATGCTAAGGCGTTGCGTTCTTTTTCGTTAGGCGATAAGCATAAAAATTTTTTTTGTACTTAGGCACTGCGTTCTTTCTCGTTAGGCAATGGGCATAAAAAACTTTTGCCAGCTTGAAGTTATCTTTAAGATATTTTATTTTTATTATTTTTGTTACATATACCTTTACTAGAAAGAAATAAGAATGTATCACCTTCAACTCAATATTTGAGTATTCTACTATAGAGGATCATAAAAAATAATGCATATCGTCAAACAAAATTTAAAAAAAAATTATACGACACGAACATAATACGAAAAAATAATTTAATATTCTTAGTAATTTAATACACAACATAATTATAAGATACAAACATAACACCAAAAAAAATTAAAACATGATATTAAATATGACATAACATAAAAAATAATATGAACATAAATACACAAAATGTAAAAATTAATCTAACAAAAATTATATAAATATAAAACATCTTAAAATAATTATAATATTAAAAAAATTAAAAATATGATATAAATATAAATTACCAAATATACAATTTAACTCCAACAATCAAATATGGTGAGGGTGGGCTGGACAGAGACAAACCAAAGCCGAGTATGTTGGGACAGAGACAAACTAAAATAAGCCAAATTTTTGGAGAGTTCTAGAAGACCCAATTTCTAGAAGCTTGGAGATACAGTTAAAAACAATTATTACAACTTATTTAAAATTAGATAGAGATAAAGTTATTAAAGTTTAAATTCATCTGGGATTCTAGATTTTCTAGATAAGTGTAAATCTTAACTGTCCATTAGATTTAATCTGAGCTATTGATGTATGGGGAATTCAACTATAAATAAAGGCCTCCCCAGCCTCATTTGTATCATCAAATACTTGATAAATACATTTCAGCATTCTTCTCTATTATCTTTGTATTCTTCTTTTCTGCTTTTATCTTTTAAGCTTTTAGCTTCAGTATCTTGGGGAATTTAGATTCTCCTTTTGAGTGTTTATAAGTTGATTTAGGCATATAATAAAGCAAATCCTAAGCTTAAGGTCGCACAGTTTACTAGGCTAAAGTTTGAGCCCGTGACAGCTTATCGCTAGCCATCACATGAATATAGACTTACGAGGACCTAATCGAACGGTCCAAAAAAAAGGGAACAACACTTCAACAACTGCATAAATTGATGGATCCCAATCCAACTGGCAATTTGCTTATCATGACATGGACCAATTTCGGCCTCAATAATTTTTTTTTCATTTTTCAATTGCTTTTTATCTTTAACAATTTCGTAAAAAGCAAAAAGTAAATAAAGTTTATTTTTATCCATGAAATTTTTATTTTAAAAAAGAAATTAATAAATTAATAAATATAATTTTTTTATAATATTAATTTTTTTAGTTTTTAATATACGTGTGTCACTTTTTTAAGTCGGATTTAATATTTTTGTTGACATAGATGAAATTATTTGCCAAGTAAATAATAATGTAAAGTAGCGAATTAAACTAAATAATCAAAAAAGATTAGTCGCTATTTAATTAAGTATTTCGTTAATGAGTACTTTCTCTTTAAAGTTATTATATATAGTAACATTTTCGTCTATTATATTGAAAATGATGAATGAAATTGTCAACTAATGCATTTAATACAATGTTCTTATTAGAAATGATATTTTAATTAACCTTAAAAAGTGTCTTAAAGATGCTCCTTAACAAAGCTCTTTAATTAATCCATCTATCTCAATATATTAATATGGAGGGATCACTTATATTAGTGAAAAATAATTGTTTTACACCCTTTTATAATTTTGTATACAATTAATATTTTAACAAATTGATCATTGAATTTAATAATATAATCTTACTTATCATCCCATAAAGTTTTGAATCGATCCGATATTTTTATTTTATTGATTAAGAATACTATATTTTTTAATATAAATTTAATGGTGAAAATTTTTTATATTAAACAAATAATCAAATATTTTTAATTTATTTAAAACTGAACACTTGTAATCTATATGAATAAAGTATCAAATATAACGATTGAATTTAAAAGATATAAATTATATAAAAAATTACAAAAACTGTATACAACTAATTAAGTTTTGAATCCCTTTCCCTAATCGCTTAATCGTTTTTAATTTCAATTTTCAAACTAAAGAAATATCTTAAGTGAAATTCAAAGCCTTGAATTGAGACGATTGTGAATTTCAGTTTTGAATTAAAATGTGCTGTTTTTTTTTTCCTCCTCTGAGACCACTATTAAGAAATCAAGATAGTAGCAGATTGGATATATATAATTTTTTAAATATTTAAATGTGAATTCTCTTAATTTATTTGAAATCAAAATTGTTCATTATCCGTTTATACTATCCAAATATTACAATTTGAATTGGATTTAGTGAGTAATATAGTCGGATATCTAAATCTGTTAAATACTCAAATTTATTAAATCTATTTTTATAAAATAAAAAAATTAAATTAAATAATTATTAAATATATAAATAGATAACGTATTTGGATATCAAAATCTAATATCTATATAAATAAAGCATTTGTAGATATCCAAAATCATCCGAACCAAAACCGTAATATTCAGATAATAGATAATTAAGAGTTCATATCCAAATTTGGTTTGAATTTGCTGTGGCTTGTAAATCTAATATCCGAATCCACAATATTCAAATTTATAAAATCAAATCAGATAATAAAGGATATCTAATTCTTTTACTATCCATCACCATCCCTCCTCAAGTTCCAACCATCAGTACTCTTTGAAAACTTGTATTAAAATGTTTTAACCAATTATTTTATTTTTATTTACAAAAGAATGAATTAGAAATCATAATTTTAAATAAAAATACATGTATTTAATATTAAATAAACTGTCGTTGCTTGATTGGTTAATTATTCATGAATAAATAGAACTATACAATCACAAAGGATGCCATGCTCCATATCTATGTTGCCATTGGCAAATATTATTTTACAGAACCTACATATTATTTTACAGAACCTACATACTATGGACATGAACCATGCTGTATATTTCGGCTAACAATGAGCAAAATGCTGGTCATATTCCTCAAATTAAAGAACTTAAAAGTGCCAGCAATCTTAGTATCAATAGGTTAATATCTGGTCCCTTTGTTAAAATCCAATTGAAGATAAAATAATAAAATAAAAAAGACATGACACAAGAATGTTAAAGTCGTTTCATTTGAAAATATGACTTTGAGGGAAGGCATGGATTAGTCTACATTTTGAACTTTAATGACCAAAGCAAGCAAAAAAGCAGCCATTTGGCATATTTTTCAGTACTCAAATCTTGGTCAAACTTAACTTAAAACTCCCACAAGAAAAACCTAACCACTCGTGCTCAAAAGTGCAACTTCAACAACAAAAGCCTTTGAACGATTTTTGGACTTTGGATTTTGACTGTTGGCACATTAATAAGCAAATCGTCATATGTTATCATAAGAGGGATCGTTTAATTGGTTTCTACAAGCACTAGTTAAAGTTTATTTATTTATCGATCATTTTTAAATTTTTTATATTTAATATATTACTTTTATTAAATTTAAGAAAATAATATATTAATTGCATTTAGCTTTATATATATATATATATATATATATCATTTTAACTGGTATTATTAGACATCAATTAAGATTTTCTCGAGAGAAATTATCCAAAATTTTCTACATTTATTTATCATAGCCTTTGTCTATCTTTAGACTTGCATGTTTTAATTTGGTAGCCATAAAAAATCTTTCATGGTTAGTGGGTGTCTACTAACCCAAAAGAAAGATATGTCAAGATTAGGTAGCAAATGCTAAAATATTTATGATGTTAGTTAGCTTCCCTAACAAAAGACTTGAAGCTTTAATTAATTCAATAAATGGGCTTTGGTCTCTTTCAAGTTGTTAGACTTGTAGGACTTGTAGAGACTGCATGGATTAATTGCCTATTATCATAATTGTATATTTTATGAAAGATTAATGTCTCAAACAATGACAATGGAGTTCAAAAAGCTTAACTTGCAAGTTTAGTTTTTTTTTTTTTCTTTTTTAAACTTAGAATTTATATTAGTTTAATTTATTTTTCGAATGAATTTAAGGGCACATATTTTTTGTCCTTTAAATTTTTATTTTTGAAGTGATGTGATGATAAAATCTAACCCCTATTGACAAAGAAATGAAGCTTATCTCTTTCTTTACCAACTAGACTACTTTATGAGATATGTGAAGTTGTCATTACGTCACTTGTCAAATTTATAAACCGATTTGCTATTTAAAAAAAAAAAGAAAAAACTAAAATAAAATAACTGCAAAATCGGTGTATAGAATAATAATTATTCTATAAAATTCTATGAATGTCGATCTACGATGTTATTATATTCAAAAGGCACTAATTTGGGCGGGTCAACTAAATCATAAGACTTATAATGATCTAAATGGGTGGAAGTTTGGACATGCACGCCATGAATCTCACAACATTACACTTGCTAAAGTTAACCTTTTTGTTATAAAAAAAATATTAGAGTAGAGAAATTAGCAGGAGCAAGAGGATTTTGTTGTTGACATTTAGAAAGGATGTTCTTGTAGGCTCAATTGACCTATAAATCTTACCAATTTAGGTGGAAACAGATGTTTTAGCACATCATAAGGGTCCTACTGCTGAAATATTTGTCTAAATTAATTGAAAAAGAGACCTTGATTCCTAATTTAGGTTCAAATTTTCTCTTCTCCATAACTTCAAATATCATGAAAGGTGAGAAGTAACCTCATAATATTTAAATTAATAAAATTGTATTTTTGTAGCCGCAGCCTATTAGGTTTTTATCATTGAACTTAAGCATTTGAGGTTATGGTTGTTAGCAATTTATCATGATGATGGGTAAGTTTCACATTATTTAGAAAAATCAAAGATTAAAGCAATAGTTTTTTATTATAAAAGTTGTATTGTAAAATCATAATTTTTGTACCATGAAAATTGTTTTATAAAAATAATTTTTGTTTTAAGGTTATTTTGCAAAAACATAACTTTTATATATAAATGTTGTCTCGTAAAACAAGACAAGTTCTACAAAAGGATATTTTATCAAGAAAAAAATTATTTCATTTTCTATATAAAAGACTTTTATATTCAACAGTTTCATTGCTTCTGCTTATGGTATTGATTATATTATATTTTGGAGTCGTATTAAAGTTTTAAAAAATGTGTTTTATATCCTTAAAACTTATATTTTTATTATTATTTTATTTCATTTTCTACTTTTTCTTTTTTACAATCTTGAGGCTTTAAATTAAAAAAATGCATTATTCTTAGAGGAAATGATAGTGGCAAATCTAAAGTTTGCAAAAATTGTAACTAAGAAAAATAGTTTTTTATTGCGAAGCTAGATAAGTTGTTTGGAATTCTCTTTGAAAGGTGTTATGCAATTTACTTTTTAAATATTTAAATAAATAAAGTCACAGCTATGGGTTTCGGTGAAGATCACTTTATTTTTTTGTATGTAGCTTTTAATATAATTGAAATGTTAATCACTAATTTACTAAAAGTACTGGAATTTCTATAATATAAAAGTCATAACCCTTAATGATTCTTTAATAAGAGTATTTTCATGTACAAATAATGTTGATTTATGCTTATAATTTATATAATGAATATACTGATTTTTTAAAGTTAGATTTTATTTTAATCCATAACACCTACACAACTATTTAATCGATACATTTATATATGTATATGTATGTATGCATGTGTCACGGGCTCGAACTTTAGCCTAGCAAACCGCGCGGCCTTAGGCTTAGGATTTGCTTCCTTATATGCCTAAGTCAACCTATAGACACTCAAAAGGAGAATTTAAATTCCCCAAAGACACTGAAGCTAAAAGCTTAAAAGCAGAAAAGAAGAACATAAAGAGAATAGAGAGGAATGCTCAAATGTATTTCCCAAGTGTTTGATGATACAAGTGAGGGTGGGGAGGCCTTTATTTATAGTTAAATTCCCCATACATCAATGGCTCAGATTAAATATAATGGACGGCTAGGATTTACACTTATTTATAAAATCTAGAATCCCAGATGAATTTAAACTTTAATAACTTTATCTCTATCTAATCTTAAATAAGTTGGAGTAGTTGTTTTTAACTGTATCTCCAGGCTTCTAGAAATTGGGCTTTCTAGAACTCTCCAAAGATTGGGCTTATTTTAGTGGGCCAAGTCATTCCCTGTAACTTGTGTCTTTGGGCCAGGGCTGATTAGTGCGGCCCGTGACATTCTCTCCCACTTGTTCTCATGACGCCCTTGTCGCGTCCTCCAAATGGAGCTGCTCAATCTTATCTTAGAACTGCCACAATGCCTCAGCTGGTTCCCAACTTGCCTCACTATCGGGAAATCCTTTCCACCGAACAAAGTACTCATGCATTGGCTTGTGACTTTTCTGCCGTACCACTAGGTTTGCAAGAATGCATTATACCTCTTTATCGTAAGAAGCCTTCACCCCTATTAGTGTGCGCTGTGACTTGCCTCGGTCTGGATCCTCTTGATCCTCATGGAATGGTTTGAGCATGCTTACATGAAAACGGGCTGTACCTTGAGCTTTGTTGGTAACTCAAGTTTGTAGGCTACCTTGCCTACCCGTTTCAAAACTCTAAAAGGGCCTTCGTATCTCCGCACAAGCCCTTTATGCATGCCTGGGTTGCGTAGCACCAAGTGTAGTTTGACAAGGACTAAGTCTCCAACCTGAAACTGTACATCCCTTCGTTTTTGATTTGCCCATTTCTTGGTGCCCTTTCTTGCTTTGTGTAAACAAGCCCTGGCTAAGTCAGTTTGCTCTTGCCAAGCCTTGGAAAACTTGTAAGCTGTTGGATTCGGTCATGTATAGCCTATTACAATAGCACTAAGTATGAGCGGCTATTGCCCTGTTGCTATCTCGAACGGACTCTGGTTTGTAGCCTCGCTTCGCTGTAAGTTGTAAGAAAATTGGGCTATATCCAATAACTTTGGCCAGTCACATTGCGTAGCACTCACATAGTGACGAAGATATACTTCTAGCAAGGCATTCACTCTCTCGGTCTGCCCATCTGTTTGTGGATGCACGCTGGTGGAAAAGTTCAAGTCTGACCCCAATAACTTGAACAATTCTATCCAGAATCATCCTGTAAATCGCCCATCCCAATCGCTAACTATGGTCTGCGGTACTCCCCAGTACTTTACCATATTTTTCAGGAATAATCGGGCTACTTCTTCTGCAGGGCACTCTTTGGTTGCTGGAATAAATGTTTCGTACTTGGAAAATCTATCCACCACTACCATGATGCTCTCAAACCCATCCACCTTAGGCAGTCTAACTATGAAATCCATGGAGACACTCTCCTATGGCCGCTCTGGTATGGACAATGGCTGCAATAGTCCGGCTGTTGTTCTCTGCTCAACCTTGTCTTATTGGCACACAAGGCAAGTTTTCACATATGCCTCAACATCATCGCCCGTGTGCGGCCAATAGTAACTGTCTTTCAAGAGCGCCAAGGTACAATGCATACCAGGATGACCAGCCCATCTCGAATCATGGCACTCCTGCATGATCTCCTTGCGCAACTTTCCATACTGAGGCACATAAAGGCGGTGTCCTTTGCTGTAGAGTAAGTTTCCCTCAACCCAAAACCGTATAGTCTTTCCTTCTTCGGCATTCTCTATAAGGGTTTTAGCTGTAGAATCATGGGACAACCCTTCTTTGATGCACTCCAATAATGAAGTCTCAAGGCGACTAATGGCCGCAAGATCAACCCTTCGACTCAGCACATCAGCCACGGTGTTAGCTTTCCCTGGCTTATACTCCATGATGAAATCAAACTCTGCCAAGAAAACCTGCCAATGTACTTGTTTGGGGGATAACTTTTTCTGAGTTGGAAAATAACTATTTGCAACATTATCTGTAAAGACAACAAACTTGGACCCCAACAGGTAATGTCTCAATACGCGCAAGCAATGCACCACTGCAGTCATATCTTTTTCTTGGACCGCATACCTTCTCTCTGTTTCATTGAGCTTACGACTTTCGAAAGCCACAGGATGTCCATCTTGCATCAACATTCCTCCAATCGCAAAGTCTGATGCATCTGTATGGACTTCATATGGTTTAGTATGATTTGGCAAGGTAAGTACAGGCTTCTCCGTTATGGCGCTTTTCAACTTATCAAAGGCGTGTTGGCACTCAGGGCTCCAATCCCATACTTTTCCCTTCTTAAGTAAGTCTGTCAATGGCGTGGTGATGCTGGAGTAACCTTTGACAAAGCGTCTGTAGTAGTTTGCCAACCCAAGGAATGACCGCAACTCTGTTACCTTGGTTGGTGACTCCCAATCGAATATGGCTCAAACCTTGCTTCCATCCATTCAGATCTGGCCACCTCCCACAATGTGGCCTAAGAATGACACCTCCTACTAGGCAAATGAACACTTTTCCTATTTTATATAAAGCTCATGATCTTGCAAGACTTGAAACACCTTCCTCAAGTGCTCCATATGCTCCTCAAGTGACTTACTATAAATCACAATGTCATCGAGGTAAACAACCACAAAACAATCTAAAAAAGGTTGAAGTACCTTGTTCATTAGAGTACAAAAAGTTGCTAGAGAATTGGTTAAACCAAAAGGCATCACCAAGAACTCGTATGAGCCGTAGCGCATCACACATGTTGTCTTTGGCTCATCTCCCTCACTTATTCCCACTTGATAGTACCATGATCGTAAGTCGAGCTTGGTGAACCATTTGTCTCTCCAAGCTGATCAAATAAGTCTGGGATGAGTGGGATTGGGTACTTGTTTTACATGGTGAGCTTGTTGAGAGCTCGATAGTCTATGCATAACCTTAGGGACCCATCACACTTTCGCTAAAAGAAAACTGGTGCACCAAATGGGGCTTTGGAAGGTCTAATGTACCCAGCATCCAAAAGCTCTTTCAACTGTCTTCGTAACTCCTCTAACTTTGGTGGTGACATTTGGTACAGGGCCTTAGTTGGCGGTTTAGCATTAGGCACCAGCTCGATCTTATGATCTACCTCTCTCTTAGGTGGTAGCTTCTTCGATAACTCTACATGCATCACATCTTCAAAAGACTACAGCACTTCTAGCACCTCCAAAGGAGTTTTATCCCTAGGTTTCTGAGGCTTATCAAACTTTAAAGCTGCCAAGTAGGTGATTTTTTCTCTACGCACTCCTTTGGCAAGCTGGATTACAGATAGCATCTTGGCTTTGGCACCCATCTTTTAATTCACCGGCATAATGCATTGGTAACGGGCATCTAAGATACATATGCAATTGGCAAATGGTACAAGGAGAGCATTTATTCGATCAAGAAAATTCAAGCCAACCACACAGTCATAGTCATCAAGTGGTATAACCTCGATTATTTCTTTGCCTTTCCAGTCTTCAAGTTGTAAGTCCACTGCTTTTGCAACACCCATGGTTGGGACCTCTTTTGAATTGACTATCTTGATCCACCCAATTGTCTTCTCAACTTTGAGATCAAGATTTTTGGCAATATCCTTAGATATGAACAAATCTGATGCCCCTATGTCGACCAGAGCACTTATTTTCCTACCTACAATAGAGATGTCTATAAATATCAACCCTTTTTGTTTTTGACACCTCTTTGCCTTGATAGAACTCATGATCGAGCCAAGTTTTAGGGTCTCTTTTTCTGGCTCATCATCTTCTTTGTTGATAGAGGAAAGCTTAGTTCGTTTTGGGCAATCTCGCATCCGATGCAGACCATCACATAAGAAACATTTCATCAGTTCTTTGTCTTTCTTTTTATTCCATGGCTTGTTAAACCTTGGCTTCCCTGTTGATAATTTTTTGTTATTATTTTTGGACTTTCGGTCTTTGTCTCCCCCACCATTGCCTTTGGCCTTGGGCTTAAAAGACTCAAACTTATTTGACTTCTTTATGTCGAGCTCGATCAAGGATTCTGCTTTGGTCATGGCTTTGGTCAAGTCCTGGATACCTCTTTATTGCAACTCTTGCTTAGCCCAGGTTTTGAGTCCACCCATGAATGAGAAGAATGCCTTATTCTCCCTCAAATCTGAAATCTAAAGCATAAGTTCGCTAAACTCTCAAACATATTCCCGAATTGTGCCTAGTTGCGTAAGCCGTCACAACTTTGCACGTGCCTCATCTTCAGCATACTCAGGATAGAATTGTTGCTTGAACTCTGTTTGGAACACTTCCCAAGTTCCAATGGTAGTACCCCCACGCTTTTCATCATTGCATCGATGATGCCACCACAAAAGAGCCACATCGGTAAAATACATGAAGGTGGTTTTTACCTTAGTAGCATCATCCTCGATGCCCATTGCTCGCTAGTATTATTCCATCCCCTACAAGAAGTTATCCATATCTTTTGCAGACCGGGTTCCCTTAAACTTCTTTGGCTTAGGGATCTCCATCCTGTGTTTAGAAGTTACAGCTAGCATACTACCTCCTATAGCTACTTTGCATGATGAGAGCTCTCCCATGAGCTCTTCCATTTGCTCTTTCATGGCTTCTACCATAGCTTCGAGGGCATCATTCTTCTGAGTGAGAATGTCTATCACCGTGTTGAGAGCACCTTGCATCTCTTCCTTAATCTCTTCCCCTACAGAGTCTAGCTCTTCGATGCGACCCTTCATAATCTCAAGGTTTTCTCGCATATCTTCGACGATCGCCTCGAGCTTGGCCACCCTGCCATCTATGGCCGATAGAACATCCCTCGAACTGTTGGCCTTCTTTCCTTTCCCACGAGTCTCTGGGACCTCTTGTGTTTGGTTTTCTGCCTGAGATGCCATCTCTACTGTCAGTTGCTTCACAAACTTCTGGCTTGGATACCAACTGTCACGGGCTCAAACTTTAGCCTAGCAAATTACGCGGCCTTAGGCTTAGGATTTGCTTCCTTATATGCCTAAGTCAACCTATAAACACTCAAAAGGAGAATCTAAATTCCCCAAAGGCACTGAAGCTAAAAGCTTAAAAGTAGAAAAGAAGAACCCAAAGAGAATAGAGAGGAATGCTTAAATGTATTTCTCAAGTGTTTGATGATACAAGTGAGGCTGGGGAGGCCTCTATTTATAGTTAAATTTCCCATACATCAATGGCTCAGATTAAATCTAATGGACGGCTAGGATTTACACTTATCTATAAAATCTAGAATCCCAGATGAATTTAAACTTTAATAACTTTATCTCTATCTAATCTTAAATAAGTTGGAGTAGTTATTTTTAACTATATCTCCAGGCTTCTAGAAACTGGGCTTTCTAGAACTCTATAAAGATTGGGCTTATTTTAGTGGGCCAAGTTATTCCCTGTAACTTGTGTCTTTGGGCTAGGGCTGATTAGTGCGGCCCGTAACACATGCAGCATGCATAAGACTTAATACTAAGAATCCTAATTTTAGAAACACTTTGTTTGAATATTTATAATCCATTTATTTGTGATATTTAAAATTTTTACCATGAGAAACTAATATATAAAAAAATGTATATATATAATTTTTTTTCTTTCATATGCGTTTGCACAAAAAATCATATAAATTTATGTTTGACGATATCAATAGGGTTTATCGCATAAACTCTAGAGGAGACTGAAATTGATAACACCTAAAAGAAAAAAAAACCTCTGTTCAAACTTAAATATGTTTTCTTCTAAAAAAAGAGTAATTATTTTTAGAAAAAAATTTTATACTCTACAAAATTTAGAAGAAATGAGTACAATCAATAATCATTTTTAAAAAATAAAAAAAATCCTTAACAGTTATATTCTAAAATTATATTTTTAAAAAGTTTTAAAGATGGCATTCATCCCCATTAATGTTAAATTAGAACCTAATTAATCTCTAACACTATTAAATTCAAGATAGAAATGACTTTTTTATTGTCCTTTTATCTTGTTCCTAAAAGTCTCTTATTTTGTAGTGATATATGTGATTTTTTTATATTATTTTGAAAAAAAACCTTAAATCATGCATTTTTACAGGGGAAAGGATTAGAAATAGACTTTAGACTAAAATATAAATGTACCTAATTTTGAATCAAATAATTATAATAAGCAATACATACCTTCTAGGTTTTAATAAAGATCTGCTTTTTTTGGGGAAATTTACCCCAATAGTCCCTTATTTGTCTTAATACTTGCTAGTAAGTTTTGTTATCTTTATATACTTTTATTTATCATAATTATGTTTAAGACATTATATATTTGTATATATTATGATATGTTAATAGTCTGTATTATATAGATTTCAACATGTTGTTATATGTGTTTCATATTCATGTTAATTTTTTTCATTTCATGTTTTAGTTTTTTTTTCGTGATGTGATCATATGATATCCAAAGTTATTAGGTTTACATGCAAGTTTACCTTTAAATGATCTGGGTACAAAATACTCCTTGTATCCATCAAATGAACATCATTCTGATTAATTTCTTTTTTTTTTGGGGAAAATAGTATTTTTCATTCATTGCTAGAAATTATAGTCATTCACAATAATGTTGGAAATATTGTTATGAGAATCTTCCACCCAACACCTATCCTCAGTGAATCCAGCCCATGTTTGGCTAAACTGTGTGCAACACATTACCTATGCATATAGTGTAAGGAAACAATATTCAGATGTAGAAATATTAACTCTAGCTTCATCAAAGCACTAAAAGGAAACAAGTCTTGGTTTCTACACTTGATTCTCCTACTAATTCCAAAACATTCACCTTCTAGGATAATCTTCAAAAGAACCATCTCTTGAGCTACTTAGCACATGAATAGTTATTAGAGCTTTCGTATGAAAAAAGTCTTGACTCTACTTATTTTTAGTAAGCTAGCTCCCAATACTACTTTTTGTAGAATTTTTAATCACAACATCAATTCCCCTTTTTGTTCTAATGTCAAAGCTCCACCAAAGTTTAAGGTAAACTCCCAGCTCCTAAAAGGTGTCCATTTTCAATTTGCTTCTCTATCTTCTACTATGCTAAGCCTTTGAACATTTTTACATACCCCATTATAAATCTCTTTCCCTTTTACAGGTGTTTTTGGCCTTCCTCATGTACTTTGCCACTCTTATTGTTCCAAATTGCCTAAATAATCACCATGAAGAGTTGCTACTGATCTTGATATGCATTTTGGCAAAATGGTCATCCAGCAAGTTGATTATATCCTAAGTGAAGTCGACCTAGTTCCACTAGCTTTGCAATAAGGCAGTTTCTAGTCGTATAGATCACAGTTTCTATCATTTCAAACACCTAAAGCACTTTTATAACATCTGTTATCCTTTTTTGACAAAAATTCACTAAAGTAGTTAATATATCATGAACTACACTCACAAGAGGACTTTAATCTTGCTTTAGACCTCAACGATCCGTTATATCTACAGTGTTGAATTTTGTGCCAATGCTATTTTCATTCCTCACTAATTTGTAGCGACATTTAACTGTCTATGCCCCTTGTTTGTTAAAATGCTAGACTAATAAGTTAGTTCCCCCTATTTTGCTAATAGCTATCATGCTAATTTTCTCTAGTTCTTTTCAGTTAAACAATCTCTAAAGAGTATCATATTTCCACTATATTGTGTTATTGTTTAGTAACTCATTCACATATGCTAATTCTCTGAGTTAATTTAAGGGATTATACCTTGAAATTGTTAATTAGTGGTAGCTAATTGTCCTCTTTGGCTATAATGATTTTGCCATCCTCTATCTCACTCCTCTATCAAGAGCAAATTTGGAATTCCAAATGGTATGACATGTTAGTGATGGGTTCCATCCAAGTAAAGATTCAAGGAAACTTATTCTTGGAAAGAACTTAGCTTTTAGCACCCAATAGGCTAACATTTCAGTGCTTTTTAATAACCTCTAACCTTGCTTTTCGAGTAGTGTACCATTGGAGGATTCTAAGTCTCAAAATCCCATGCCTTTTTTATTCATTGACTTGTACTTTTAATGCCAACAAACGTAACGTATCCCATATTTCCTTTAGCTTGGTGAGAACTAATAGTTACATAGTATACCATCAATCTCCTTACAAAGTGCCTTTGGTACCGAAAAACACTTCATGGCATATGCTAGGATCGCTTGAAGCCTCAGTTTAATAAAGACATATTTCCCAACTTCTGAGAGCCATCTATTACTTCAACCTTTTAGCATGCTTTTTGTTTTTTTTTTTTAAGTTCCTTGAACGCTTGCTTCCTATCTCTTCCTACCAATTTCGTAAGCTAAGGTATTACTTAAGATTGATGGATGAATGGCTACCAAACAATTGATTTAGGATAACTTTTTGGTTGTTTTTTAGTGTTCCTACTGGAAAATGATGCAAAATTTTTAAATTGATCCATTACCTTGAACCCTTTTCATATCTCTATAGTAAGTGCCTTAGTAATTTTCACTTTTACTTAAGTTTGCCTTGGTGAAGAGTAAACTATCATTAGTGAAGAAAAAGTAAGTGACTTGAGGTCCATGTCAACTAGCCATGACTCTAAGAACAAACTATCTTTTTGAGCTTTAGCAAGTATTGTTTATAGTTCTTCACTATAATGTAAAAACAAATAAGGGGATAAAGGGCCCCCTTGTCAGATACTTTTCCTTAGGTAAGAATTGTTAGTTATAATGCTAATAACAACAATAAAGTATGAAAAAAATGGTGATACATGAAATTAACAAGCCCACCTAGAGTGAAATCCTACTTTTCCCATCATAGCCTTAAGAAAATACTATTTAGCCTTATCATAGGCTTTACTCAGGCTAAATTAAAGGAAAAATAACCTTAACGATATCATATTATTTTTGAGGATATGTCACAGTTCATATGCAACTAAGATACTATAGTGATGAGTCTAACTTGGACTAAAACTCTATAAAATTCATCAATACAAGGTCGGAGAACAATTTTAAATCTATTGATAAGCATCTTGGCATATCTTATTAGGTACATTACATAGTCTTATCAGTCAAAATTTGGTGATTTTCTTAGGTTCTCAAATTTTAGGTATCAAGACTATAATGGTTTGGTTAATGGTGATAAGATTACTTTCACCATTAAAGAAAAAAAGACAAAGCCTATTTACATCGGCACCTACTATATGCCAATATTTGTGATAAAATAAATAGGCATACCATTAGGTCCAAGGGCTTTTGTTGGGTGCATTTATTTAATGGTTGTAATGATTTCCTTAGCTTTGAATTTTGATATAAAAAGTTTATTTATCTTGTTTATGAGTCAAATCAACCTTCGTCAAGAATGTCTTCATAGTTGTTGGATCTTTAGGATTGGAATAACCATAGAAAATAACTAGTGGCAATGGTTTATTTCTTTTTCATTATCATGCCAAAGACCATTGTCACATTCTAACCCTTTAATTTCATTTCAGCACCTTCTTTATGAAACCTTTGAATGAAAGAAAATAGTGTTGTGATCTCTTTCTCGAAGCTAGCTAAGACATGCTTTAGAAAATTTCATATGTTTCTAGTGCCACATTAAGCTCAACTTGAAGAATTGAGGTTGTTTAGAGGCTTATATCGGTCGGTGGGATGTGGAAAATCAGTTCTAGATTGTATTTTAATCTTCCAATGTCCTCTTGGTGTTTATGGAACCTATCACTATGCCATTCCCATAATCCCCCACATGTTGCTTCTATCTTACTTAAGATTTAGCTCGCAATTTCAGTTTTCCATGTGGCATTGATTTCTCTTTCATATTCAGATTCCTTTACCCACATGTAAACCAAGGCCTTGCAAAACCTAAATCTTTAAGTCTAAATTCATCTAATGCTTTTTGAAAAGCCTTCATCTTACTCTTATGCCTTAATCTACCCCCTGATTTTTCATAAGTCCACATTAATTCAGTAAAGTCATTAAGACACACCCAAGACTTGATAGTATATGCCGATAAATGCCATAAAAGTGCCATGATTCTTTTCTTTGCCTTGCATCAAGGTTGCTTTAAATGTCAGTAACACTCAAAATGAGTTCCCCTTGATTCCCTTGTACTTCTATGTCAGTATGACTTCTTGAAAAACTTAAGAGGTTAAGATTAATTTCCTTTTTCAAAAAGCATTACCAACCTCTTAGGAGTCCTATCTACATTAACATCCAAAACTAAACTTTATTCCATAGTTCTTTCTTGTCTGATCTAGTTTCTTTTCATATAGTTTAGCTTCACTTAAAAAAAACTACATAAAGATCTTCTTCTTCCACAGGTGCTAAAGGCTCCTAACCGCTTGTGGATTTCCAAGCCCATAGCAGATACATTCAATGCATTTTATTGTTTTTGGAGGGACACTGGCTTAATCCTTGACAATTTAGTGGTCGCATCATTCTTCCTCAATCCATCTTCTAAGTCTTACTCTCTTGTTGTTCAATATCCATATCCTCAAACTAATAGTCTGCCAAGCTTACTTATTTATTTTTTAATACTAGTTTAAGTGATGTTAGTGCTTGAGCAAAATTCCTAGCTTTCTTTTTCTAGTAGTTTGCTTTTCTTTGTTGCCATTCGAAGTTGACTATTTGGCATTCTTATTTTGTGGTGATGCAGCAATTGTTGATAAAGGACCATTGCTTATAGTATATTCTCTATTCCAATTTAGTAGTTGCCATATTAGTTTACTTATTGTTCATAAATCAAATTTTATTCTTGCCGACCGCCTTTCTTCTCAGTGTTTTGATTCTATAGAACTCTTTCCTCGATTTATGCCTATCTTATGATAATTAGTGCTATTGGGGAAGAATATCTTTAATTATTTTGAAATCCCTAATTTCTTGCTACTGGGGAATAAATATTCTGATTAGTTATCTTAGGAGAGTTGCCTTCAAAATTCAAATTATTACACACTGGAGTGTTGCTATCTAAGTTGTCAACCTTACAATGCCTTGCTTACTTGCCTTTGTGTTCTTAATCATTGTTGTTTTGGTTTGTTGTTGCCCTTTGTAAGTACCCATTAGCCTTGTAATTCCTTTCCTCATAAGGGATGCTTTTAACCATTCTCTATAATGTTAGGTGTCTTCCATGCCAATCTCATTATTCAAGCTTAATTAATATTCCACATCACTATGTTTAAAGATGCCACACTCATAGAAAAATAATGGCAATTGTTCATATTTAATATGCCCAAAGGCATTAATTCCTTTTCTTTTATTAGAAAATGTGATGAATTTTCTAAGAGGTTGTGTGATATCATTGTTTACCCAAATCCATAAAAATCCTCCCTATCTTATCCATCCAACTTGTTATTTAGGCCTACAAATTGGCCAATTTCATTCCCAATCTGTTCAGCAACACTTTTATTCATCCATTTAAGTGTTAGATCATATAGCCACACCTAAAACATTGTTTTATCAAAGCTATAATCTAATGGGCGCAGGTTGCCATTTGGTAACACTAAAAGGTTTTTGTCAAAAGACCAGAGAGCTATCAAGAACCTTTCCTAGTGCCAAATTTGAGGAAGAATAGGATATTTTCAAAGAATGGGATTTGCATTTATTTAATCAATTTCCAAACTACTCTGAATGTGTTGACTATTGCATCTTTATTGAAGGTCTTGTGATAAGTAGTTTATTGACCATCCAATTTTCATTGGCCACCACATCATTTTGCTCGTCATCAATGTTGGTGACATTATTTTCTTCCTTTGCAAGCTTTAAGTTACGCCAACATTCCACTAACTTTTCCTTCAATTCATCAAAATGAATGCCACTAGCAACTAAACTAACAAACTAAATTGATCTCAAGGATCACCATAAGGAAACATTGGGAAGTGATACTTGTACGTGACAAGACTAGGCCATTGCTTGGTAGAAAGTAAAGTAAGAAGATGAAAAATTGAAGAAAGAGAATAGTAGAAAGATAGAGAACATAATTTTTTCTTTCTATTAACGTGCGTAATAGGAAAGATGAAAAAGTAGAAAGAAAGAAAATTCTTTCTATTCGTTGCTTGGTATGATTGAAATGTGATAGGAAAGAAAACAAAACACATATTGTTTTACCATTTTACCTATTAAAAAATAAAATTTTAAAAATAATGAATAATATTGTAAGCATACATGCTTGACTCATAAAATTCTCATTTTCTTTCACCCTTTCTTTCTAATTTGCAATGATTTATTTTTGTTAATAGGTATAAAAAAGTATAATCTTTCTTCTTTTTTTCTATCACTTTTCATTCTTACTAGGCATATTCAGATTTCATTTTGTTAGCACTTCACCATTCTCTTTTCGAATTTCCATTTTTCACTCTACCAAGGAGAAAATTAAACTCCTACAGTTTTAGAAACTACGAAGACTCAATTAATTTCTTATTCTCCTCCTATAGATGAAAAAAATAACTTTATCATTGAGCACTATAAAATTTAGAGGAATAAAAAGTAACCAGTCATTGTTTCCTAAAGATAAAACATTGTCCCTATAAGTTTAGAAAAAAAATTACCTTTAGCAATCATTTTCTAAAACTATTTTCTTGAAAAGTTTTGCTGGCAACATTCATTCCTAATACTATTAAATTAGAAACGACAATTGTCTCTAATACAATTAAAATCAAGATAGAGAAAATATTTTTTTATTATCCTTTTATCTTGTCCCTAAAAGTCTCTTATTTTGTAGTAGAATATGAGTTAAGTTAATTATCTTGATCATGTTAATTATCCTAAAAAAATAAAATAAAAAACTTTGTAAATGAAGATGTTGTTTCTCAATAATAAAATGAATTATTAATTTGTATATAGGTCGAAATTGAAATTTAGAAACTCTACAACTAAATTTATTCATCTGCCAAGTGTTCATTTAACCATAATTTATAAATAAGAAAGTCAATTATTAATTATAAAATTAATATATTTAGTTAAAACAATTTATTAGTTGACATACATATAAATACTTTGATTGAGTTTTTAAATTTGACCTATTTCAATGTGTGTATTATAGTAGTTTTATTATAATGCACATTATTATACTATTTTATATAATGACTAATATATAAAAATTAGCCTATGCATTTAACTAGATTTATCATATGAGTCATATTTTTTTTATTGTAAGTAATTATTTATAATAATTTGAGCTTTTATTTGAACTTAAACTTTAAAGTTAACTTTTTCTTTTTCATTAATTGAGTGATGTTAAATGACCTGAGATAAATTTGCAATGTGACAGTTTTGAAAATGTGTTAAAAATAAGAAAAACAATATAAAAATGCTATGTGACTGTAATTATTTCACATCATTTCCCAATTAATGAAAAGGAAAAAAGTTAAAAGGTGTAAAAATTTCATTGAAAAAAATTAATTAATTTAGAAATAAAAACTCTTAATTGATTTAATTTTTTATAAAAGAAAACAAAAAAGATCATTCAAACTTTGTGAAAACTTCAGGATTATGACCTCCACCACACACTTTTGTCCTCATATGTTACACTCAATATTAGCTTAACGATGAGCAAACAAATAACTTTCTCTCTAGAATTAATTAAGTTCAAAGATTTATTTCTTATCCAACATATAACCTTCTCCAACATGTCTCATCCTATTTCTATTTCAGTCTTATTTTAATATTTTTGTAAATGTTAGTATTAAACCCCAACAATAATCCTGTATGCTTGATATAATTAACTAGTTAGCATAGATTGATTACATGAAACGTTTGAAAAACTTAGAAGGTGAATAAAAATTGTGAGAATTTTGGAGACTGGGAAAGGGGGCGAGAAGTATGGATCATAAAGAAATGTCACTTAATCACATTATTAAAAGATTAATTATTTGTTATATAGCATATATAATTATTAAATGATGAATATTTATTTTAAAAGATTAATTAATAATTTAGATAATAAATACTCGATTTTTTTTATTAATGTGATTGCATAATATTATTTTAATTATATATATATGCTCAAACTAAATAAAAAAATTTTATTTTTCTGATGAAAACGCGGATTAACCACAGATTTACTCTTTACTTTAATTGATTTGAGATTATTATTTTACAATTACAATTATAAAAATAAAAAACTAAGTTCATTTAACTATTATGTATTTGTCGTGTATGTGTTATGTTTCTGGATCATTAATTTTAAGAAATTTAATTTCCAGCCTAACCCACCTTGAATAGGCAAGAAATCCTGTTATATTTACATACCAAAACAGAGCAATTAGAGTGGGCACACGACTTGAACTGCCAAAATAGGACGCTATAAATTCAAGCATCTATATCTGTCGATGGAATGAATCTTAATCTTTCGAATAAACCAAATAAAGTTTGGGAGATATAAAATATTTTAATAGAAATGGTAGGTTACGTCAAGACTTTGGGTCCGATCATCGGTTCGGTAATTATCAGATCTATTTATTGCTCACGTCACAGTTTAAATTTTTTTGAATTTTTTTAAATTCATGTCAGATTGGGTTTTGTGTCGATCTAAAAGTATTTTTTTATTATTCATAATAATATTAAAAAATATTTTTATATTAATATTTATATATTTTTATAATTTAAGTAAAAATATTAATTTACACTAGATCAAACCAATTTGAATTTGTAAAAAGCTTATCCAAAGTTCAATCTTTATGGGTCGAGTCTGCTAGATCGAACGAATAATTTGATCAATAAAGAAGTAGGGTGACTATAATAGATTTATCTTCTAACAGGAATAAAAAAAAAAATTCAAATTTAAAAAAATGTGTGAAATAAGCTTTGCTGAACTTGGGGAAAATATGTCAATGCGGTGGCAATCAATAATTAATTATCTTTTGTAGTAATATATATATATATATATATATATATATCTATAGTAACTTCCTTAATCTCGTCCTCTATATTGCTCTTTCGAAAGTGTATTTCTCACTTAATGGCATTGCCCTTGTGGCTTTCCTTTTATTTATTATTTTTGTGGAGGTTTTTTTTTTTTTTTTTTTTAACTTACTCTCATATATTTTATTTATTTTTTTAAATATATTATAAAAATATGTGATATTTATTTTAATTTTGTCAAGTTAAAGAAAACTTTTAATTCTAATTTGTGATAACAATCTTTATATAAATAGGCTTTATTTATATTAGTGTAAAATATTAATTAATTTTATATATTTTATAACTTCGTGTACAATTAATATTTTAATAAATTAATTGTTAAATTTAACAGTATAATCACATTTATTATATACATAAAATTTTGAATTTATCCGATACTTATATCATATCACTGAAAAATACCCCTCTTTTTATATTTAACAACTGAAATAGTGATATTTTTAATTAGATACAGTATAAAATATGAAATTGAATTAAATAAATATAAAATAGTATAAAAACTTACAAAAATTAAATTAGTTCTAAACGTGTGTATATATATATAAAGAGAGTTGGATTGAAGAATCTGATGGTATGTACGGGGGGAAAAACAAAGAGAACTGCAGGTTTTCTTTGAAATAAGCATCACTGAGAAGAGTGAGTGAGCCCTCAAGAGAAAAGCAAGGTTTAGTTGGAAAAAAGATATGGGGAAAGGAAGAGCTCCATGTTGTGATAAAGAGAAAGTGAAGAGAGGTCCATGGAGTCCTGCAGAGGACCTGAGGCTTATCACTTTTGTTCAGAAATATGGGCATGAAAACTGGAGAGCTCTCCCTAAACAAGCTGGTTAGTCTCTCTTTTCTCTTCTCCTTCCCTCCTCGCCCCCTCCCCTCTATCTGTCAAATCTGAGTGTTGTTGTTCATGGCTTCATGCATGGAAACAACAGCATTTTCTGATTATCTTGATTTTACTTCTGGTCATTGAATCTACCTTGTTCGGATTTGAAGGTGAGTATCGGATCGGTTATGCTCTAATTTTTTAAGTTTTTTTTAATATTTTTGGAGGATGATTGCCAACAAAATTTTGAACTCCCAACTCAGTTTTTCTCAATGGCCCATCACTAATTATTCTATTATGTTTTCTCTTCATTGATTGATCTCATTCTCATTGGTTTTGGTCTTCCAACTAAGTTTACAAACCTACTCTTTTGTCAAATTCTCTCAATTTACCTTATGAACAAAGAAGATTGCAGATTAATCTGCAAAACTTTTGCTGTTTGTTTGAAAAAGCTGTTGCTCGTCACTGTTTCATTGTTTAATTAAAGATAACAAATAATTTTACAAAGGCAACGAATTCGAAGGCAAAATTGAAACGTTTGCTGCAATAAAGTACTGACTCAAAACCGCAGATACGGCCAATTTCTTATTAGTTGTCAACCTTTGTCTTCAAAAAGATTCTGATACACTGAATTTTTTCTTTGCTATGGACTCCCTGCAAATTTTTAATGTCCTTTGCAAAAAAGAAAAAAAAAATTAAAATACTAAAAAAAACCATTAATAATTCCTTTTTTTTTTTAAATATTATACCCAAATGAAATCTTATCATTTTTTATGTACTGAATAATTGATTTATGTCAAAGATTTATTTAGATATAAATTAAAGGTTAAAATTTTATTTGGATACAAATTAAATATTAAAAGTTTATTTGGTTGAAATTAAATGTTAAGATTTATTTAGTTATAATAAAAAATAAATATTTACTTAAATAGAGTGATAAAATTCATCGATTTTTTATTATTTTAATGAAAAAATCATCCCATTTAGCAATATAATCCCAATCTTTAATGTCATTCTATATGGGCATATGTAAGCCATTATCTGAATTGTTTAGGGCAAAACCTTATTGGATAAACCATTCATGGGTATTAGTTAAACGAAATGTCTTAACTCTTCATGCTTGTTTGGTTAGGTAAGTACGAACTATGAAGTTTGCTTCGTACAGTTACGACATAATTTTATTTTATTTTATTTTTTTTTTACATTTCCTTTTATTGGTGGTGTTTGGCCAGTTTTGTTGAAATGAGACGGTCAATGCAAGAATCTTTCTTTTCCTTTGTTTTTTTATTTGTAATTGGCATTTTCAAGTCTTACGTCGCTCACAAGCTAGGAAATGTTCTACCAAAAAAATTGTGGCATCTTAACAATTGAGGTCAACATCAGATTTTCACTAGGCCTCCACTAGATAAATCTTTCTTCCATGTTTTTCACCTTAAGTAGAGCTCTGATTTTGATTTAGACTTTAGATTCAAAAGTAAGAATCATTGAATCCGGAGATTAGCCGAGTAAATTCATGCAATCATCTTTAAAATATAAAATTTAACTTAACTTGTTGAAAAGTTGAATTTTTGTATAGCAAAATATACAATGAAAATTGAATATTTCTTAAACCATATGGAATAAATTTTCTCAAGCAGTTAAACTTGGTCTTTGATATGAGATAAACATGAATTGATTTCTTCTTATTTTAATGCGAAACTGTTGACATCTTAACACCTTGATATGAATTTATTGTTTTGCTTTCCCTTTCTGATATAAACATCCCAACACACAGAAAGTTATGTACCTTTTAATCCTTCACCAGTTGAAATCTGAAGGGAAAAACCATTGAATTGTCAACATTGTTTCTGTCACTATCTCAACAGATAAAAATAGACTTTTGAAGAAGTTTCTGCTTGAAATTTAGATATTATTGTTTTTAGCATACAATTTTCCAGAGTTCACATTATTCTTTTGTTTTGGATTGTGCTGTAGGGTTACTGAGATGTGGAAAGAGTTGCCGTTTAAGATGGATTAATTACCTGAGACCAGATGTCAAAAGAGGGAACTTCAGCAAAGAAGAAGAAGAGACTATAATAAGGTTAAATGAGACTTTGGGAAACAAGTGAGTTTCAACTTAGAAAACAGGGCTTTAAAATCTGATTTTAACTTGGAATTGTTTGGTCAAGTTATCTTAACTTGGTTATGTTACAATTAAATTAATTTCCCAGGTGGTCCAAAATTGCATCACATTTACCAGGAAGAACAGATAATGAGATAAAGAATGTGTGGAACACTCATTTGAAAAAGAGATTGGCTTCAAAGAATAATGGAAATATTCCTCAAAAAGATGAAACCAAGGAATCTTCTATGAGCTCGTCATCATGTTCATCTATTGCATTTGTGTCATCATCATGTGGCAAAAGGAATTTAGACAAAGCAGATGACTTCAAAACTGAGCCACCAAGCCATAGCAGCAGCTCATCTGAGGAGCCAAAAGAATTGTCAAGTTCTTCAGTCTCTTCTAGCAACTCCAACATCACCAATACCAGTCGGGTTGATGTTTCAGATCCAGGAAATCAAGCAGGTTCACAGTTCAACTTCATAGGAGTTTACGATGCAAACAACACATCAGAGGAGGTGAACAAGCCAGAGATCTCGGATACCGCCTTCGATATCCCATTTGAGTCTGATTTAGACTTTTGGAACATGTTGGACAGCTTAGGATCATTCCAGCCTGACGTAATTCAAAGTAATGGAGTTGAAGGCAACCAGAGCTTAAATTGTGGAGGAGGATACAGCAAAGAAGCTGAAAACAACGAGTGGCTGCAGTACTTGGAAAATGAACTTGGCCTGGAAGTAACCAGAAATGAAAACCATATCAACAATATGTCAAAGAAAGCTGCTGAGGCACTAGTCCCCGAGATGTAGGACATGCTCCTGAAGCCATAAGCTGATATCAAATTCAACAGAGTAGTTCTGAGGGGAGCTTTCCTAGTATTTTGACTATACTTTGTTATAAATTTAGTAGGCTTTCCCAACTTATTCAGTTAAATTAGGTCTTTTAGATGTATGATGGATAAAATAAAATATTCATCTGATCTTTTTATTTGAATCATTCTATCGTGGATTAAATCAAACCCTACCAAATTTACAAGCAAATGACCATACAAAATATTTGTAAGTGGGTAGGTGATGTTATCCACTTGCTCTCACATTCAAGTCAGTTCTTATCAATGCATTGCCTATGTCTCATTTATATAATTTTTAATGTGATTCACATCTCATTTCTTTGACAGTTACATGTGATTCACATCTCATCTTAACAGTTACTTTTGCCAACCTTTTAACTAAATCACTGCATGCTCTTATTAGTTATAATTACATTTTATCACCATTGCCCACTGGTCATAACAAATTTTTAAGTCAATCAAATATTTTTAAGAACTAATTTCATAGAAATGATTTGAATTTCAGAAGTAGAACTGCTAGCTATCAAAAGAAAATGATTGAAACAAGGAAATCCCAGCTGAATGGAGAAATTTGGATACTAAGAGGGACAACTACTAGGAATTCTGGAGCCATTGAGCTTAATCATAAAACAATATGACAAGTACACATCGAAAGTAAATGAAAATAAAATGAACTCAATACTTAATTTAGTCAGTTCCTGTAGTTATCCATAAGAGGTTACATTCAATAAATTTAAAATTTGAATACTTATATTTACATCATTTTCTCTATCTCTAGTGTGACCTCCTTTGCTCAAAATAAAATGAAATCAAATCAAACGACAAAAGCATAACATCATGTTTCAAGATAATGCCATTTGTCTTTGCTTTGAAGGGAAATTTGGTGGTGTTTAGCTGTAAATTGGCACTTTACCTATAAAATTTTGAAAAATCAAAATGTCGAGTACATTAAAAAGATTTTAAGGTTATGTATGCTGAATTTTACAACACAAACAAAGACTCATTTTCTGGCTTTCACATTTATGGAGCAACCAAGACTTTGAAAATCGATGTCTGTGGTGTGAAATGGCTAATTTTAATTCTACCATCTTAAATTGCACGGATGCGTACCAAGTCAAATATAATTTATGGTTGAAAGGATTATACGAAACAAATAGCTATCAATTCTTTTACAATTTTATATATGTAAAATTTTATATAAAGGTAAGGAAGGTTGGCAATGTTGAGATTAAATACCTTAGGTCAAATCCTTGGGGTTGAGATCATTAGAGTTTTTATTGGTTGGGTTAGGTTGGGTTGAATTAAAAATTTTGTTGGTCGTTCTAGTTCAGGGAGGATTTACAAGCTTATTTTACAATTTAAAATATTAATATATTAAAGCATCATTTTATATTAATATTTATATATTTTTATAATTAAATTTAAATAAAATTATTTTTATTATTTACATAGGAATCCATAATGGCCTGACTCGGTTTATTAAAAAATTATCCCAAGTTCGATTCAATTCAAATCGAGCTTTTTGGATCTGATAAATAACCTGACATGTGAACAAATCTAATTAAGATATTATAATTAAATATTAATTTTATGTTAATTTTATTATATTTCAATTTTATTGAATTTTATCCCGATTGATGTATAGTACAATAATTCAAATATATATACGTTGTGAACTAGTGAAATTAGATTAAATCGATTCAACTAGGAATCAAAGGTGAATTTGATCTAGTAGTATATATAGAACCTAGGGATTTTTGAATCAGCCTAAAACTGGTTCAATTGATAAAAAACTGTTAAAATTTGGGAAAAATCATTTGTTTAATTTTCTTCAAAAAATATTTTTCAAAATGATAAGATTTGAACACATAACTTCTAAAAATTAAATTAAAAAATATACTACTAAGCTAAAATGTATGTTTTTATCAATTATTTATTATATTTATTAATTATATAATATTTAAAATTATTTTAATTTAAATCAATCCATTCAACTGATCCAACCGGTCGTATCGGTTGAACCGTTAACCAAATTTTTTAACATTGTTGTGAACTGAAATGTGAAAGGGGGCTAATGCAAATCATGCCGGAATGGGAAAGATTAATCACGTATAGCACATTGAAAACAATATATAAAAACAAAACACAAGACATGGTGTCTGCCATACCCAGCAGGGGACTTTAAAAATTTTTAGTCAAACCCTCACAGTGGCCATATCTCAGCCTCAGGTACGTAAATTGACTTAAAAAATAATCGATGCAAGAATCTAAGGGCACTCACTTAACAAATATACAAACTATTCCTTTCAAAATCCTTCAAAGCCAAAGCCAAGTCAAAGAAAGATCTACCAAGAATCTGAACCAAAAATTAATATTCTCTTACGTTGTTGATTGAACCCTAAACTGCTAATCGTGGAAAATTTTGACACTGGCATTTAAGTGATGGCTAATTTCTGACCAAGAGCTCATTAGCTGGTATATCTTTATCAAGTAACTAGTTAATTGGTTTCTTTTCTAGCTTTCAATACAATGAAAAAAATTAGTTGGTTTCATTAAATGATATTGAAATTTATCCTACATATCTGGGCAAAAAAGTGTTGAACTTTACATGACTTAAATAATAATTAAGTGAATTAAGATAATTATTTAATTATTATTAAGGTAATATTATATAAATAAATCTTATTCATGATAAAACTCTAGTGATAAGAGTTAAACTCTTACTTCAATTACTAACTATAATATAAACTCATCGATAGTAAGATGCAACTTAAATTAGTTACATAGTATAAGTCCTTAGTTCAGTTTATATAAATTGCTTGTGCACTATTATAAGATAATTGTTAAAAAAATGGATTAGAAGGCTTATATGAAACATTCATATTCATGTGCTTGGAGTGAGGTTGCATTCTTCATCAACAATGGCTAAAGGTATGTTACTTAGATTAAATTTCTATATTTGGTATCAGAGCCAGGTAGCCTTGTTCTTCTTATCATCCAGCAAGTTTCATTAAAAACGAAAACTTATTATTTATATATTGTTTGTAAATAATAGATAAATAACTAATATTAAGGCCAATAGAATTAAAATTAATAAATTAAAAGCATGAAATCCATATCTAGCATGATCATGATTAATTTATTAATTTTTTATTTGGTTGATTTTATGCATGATTGTACAAGTTCTATAAATATGCTATGAATTTTGTAATAATTTTTGAATTAATTTAATCATGAAATTGTTGCTAAATCTCTCATAAAAATCAAGATTAATTGAGGTTTTTTAGATTGTTAATCTATTTATGCTTATGAACCCTGAGATTAAAAGAAAGTTGATTAAAACAAGATAATTCGTACCATATTTAATACAAATCTAATATGATTCAAGAAATCTTGATGTTGATGATGATTCTTGTGATTTTTAATAAAATTAAAGTGTGGGCCATGTAAATCTTACATCAAAACATGTTTAAAGCTCGTAATTGCATCAAAAATAGTCAAAACACAAAAAATAGCCTTGAAAATCAAATCAGACCCAAAACAGGTGAAGAGAATCTAGCCTAGTTGGGCCTTATGTGATTGGAGGTAAGGGATGGTTAGGCTAGCATCCTAACCAAGGCCCACATGCCTTGATGGCACGTGTAGCACATGTAAGTCATATATGTGCTGTTTAAGTTCTTATGTTTTCTAACATGCTCAATTTTTTATTTTTTATTTTTATCTTATTTTTATGAAATTTTTGAAATTAAAAAAATAGTTATTATTTAGTATTTTTGTTTAATTGAATAATAAATATATTTATGCATAAAAATTCTAAAATTTTATTCCATAATAAAATATTTTGGCAACATCTTCTCTTTTTATAAAGTGTCAAAAAATTTATACTTTCAACCTAAAGATAAGTGCATATTTATATGATAAAGTTTTTGTTAGAAATACAAATTTAATGTACACATCCAAATATCATGAATTAGATTATGATCTTATGAATATTTCACGTGATTGAAGGCAAGCATGTTATGGAATCTAAATATTTTGGAATATGTTATAGCATGAGAAGTTGATATTTTGTTTTTGTATGTATATTTTTACTACAAGAGATTATGTCATTTTTAAGGATCTAAATCACTTAGTTGGTATTAGCTATAACGTTTTAAGTTATTAATTTAGATAAGTTGGTAGTTATTTAAAATAAAAAAAATCTTTAAATAACTAAATACTATAAATGATATCGATAAAGTTTTATGCCATTAAATTTATTTGATATATATATTTTAAGTTATTAAATCATGTATGCACTTATTTATGGTATACATTTATTATGTCATTATTGAGAATCTAAACCATTTACTTAGAATTAGCTATAGCATCTTAAGTTGTTTGATTTAGTTAAAATTAGTAGTTATCTAAAATAAAGTTTTCCTTAAACAACTACAGAATGACATTAATATGTACTATTTATGTAATAACTGCAATAAGTTAGCATAATTTAATATTAAATCCTACTGTAGTTATTCTCAATATGCAATAAAGAGTTCTGCGTATATTTAGGATATCATTATCAGAGTTCTAAGTCATTGGCTTAAAAGAACCATGGCGTTTTAAGTCAGTTGATTTAGATAAAAAAAATTAGTAGTTATTTAAAATAAAGTTTTTTTTAAATAATTATCTAAGAAAAATAACATTGATAAGAAATTATTATGATATGCAATAAATTTTAATGCATATTTGTTGGATGCTATGATTATAGTTCTAAATCATTAGTTTAATAGTAGCCACAACATCTTGAGTTTGTTGTTTTAGATAAATGGTAATTATTTAAAGTAAAGTCTACTTATAACATCCATAAAGAAAATGACATTCATAAAGATGAAATTAGTTATTTGACCTCGTAAAAAAATAATTAATTTTGCAAAATGGTTAAATGATAAAACAATAAAATCAAAGTTAAAATTTCCTAAGCCCACATGTACGAATGATTTAATTTTGGTGTTTTAAAGTTATTATTTTATGATTAGAGTTCTGTAAATTTATATGCATAATGCACTTCTACCCAAATGAAGGTTTGGATTTATATTTGAATATAAAGTAATTTATGCAATTAAAGTATAAAATTGCTTGCATTTTGCATAAAATTTTACTATTATGAGTCATAAGTTACTAAAATAAATGTTATCTGGTGATAAAAAATTACTTTAATTAAAAAGAGTAAATTAAATTATTTTTAAGTGTAAGAACCTCGACTTGCCGCTTCGGGTAGACAACTTGTCATCAATGAATAAAGTGCACCGAAGGTTAATGGATTTCGATATTTAATAGGAGAACCATTTTAGTATGATGTACATCAAATCCTATATCTGTAAATCAATTTGGGATTTCATCTTAAATTTTTATAATGTCAAGGACTATTGGAAAACCACTAAACTCGTTTGTTATATTTGATAAGATTTTGGCTACCGACTTGATAATGAAACTTTCAAAATAAAGTCTAACAGCTTTAAAAGATGTGCATGAACACATTATGGGATTTTAGAGACATTGGTACTCAACTTAAGTCTTTAAAATTGAGTTTTTTTTAGTAACTGCTTATCATTTGAACACTTAACTCTTTTTTAAATGAGTATGAACAATTAAAAACACACAAAAAAATGGTCTATTAATGAACTTCTGAATATTTGTATTTAAGAGGAAGAGAGATTAAAAATGAAAATTTGATACAGTTCCTGAAATAACTCAAGTTAAGAATAAGAAACTAGGTACAATTTGCCAAGTAACTCAAGGTAAGAACGTGATAAATATGGCAAATATGTTCTAAAAATGAAGAAGGAAAGATGCCAATAAAGAAAATGACATAAGATCCTTAATTTTTGCATAAACTTAAATACATATAAAAAAGATTGCTAAAAATATAAAAAGAGAGTCGAAAATGAAAGTAAACTCATTTCATATGAATCACTTTTGGTGATGTTCCTCATAATACATGGTGGTTGGACTTAGGTTCAATAAATTAAATTTTTATAACCATTTAGGTTTCGTAAAGCCAAGGAAATTTAAAGAAAGTGAGAGAAGCATCTACTCCGTAAATAGATAAGGACTTCCAAGATCATTTTTCAAAATCAAGTTTTGTTTTAAACTTGAAGAAATTTTTATCTTTCATTTTAGAAATTTCCTCAAATAAAATGAGTTTTGAATTTTAAAACTTCATTGTTGAAATTTCAAAGAAAATGTTTCTATCTTTTTTTTTTGTCATTGTTGACTTGAATCCTAATTATAAGAATAGTTTGTTAACTATGTATATGATTTTTGGTAGTAAAAGTTGTGCTGTAGATGAAAACTCCTTTAAATCGTAAAAAGATTGTGTTATATCTCTACACATAAATTTAAGAGAATTTGTCAATGATGGGATTTTTGAAACTCTAAAGTTTGACATTTACATTAATTGCATTGAGGAATATGCAAACTAACAAGTCCATAAAAGGAGCAAAAGAAAGCACTGTATTATTTAGATATCATACATCTTCCTTTAAGTTTAATGCATTAAAATAGCTATTTATGTCTTGGATGAAGTTCCAACTAAATCAGTTCTAAAACTTTCTTTGAATTACAAAATAGTTGGAATCAAGATATTTACGAATTAAGGTTGTTTAGCTAAAATGAAGGTTTATAACCCAAACATAAGAAAACTAGATCCAAAAACAATTAGTAGTTATAGGCTATGTATTTAACATAAGTGGGGTATAGATTTTAAATATCCCTCATATTTATCTAGAATTGTAAAAGCTAGAAATGATAAGTTCCTTGTGGATCATGAGTTTAGTGGAAGTGATTTTGGTCGTAAGGTTAATATTAAGGAATAATTAATTTAAGTTAATCTCTTGTAAGGGATTTAATCAGTTTTCAATACAAACCTACAGAATTTACTGCAGAACAATCAAATTAAAAACAACATTTTCAAAAGAATAACGATCTTACTGATAATACTACTACAAGTTTGTAAAATGTAAAAGAGATAATATAATTAAGAAGATCCAACAAGGTAAGGAAATTGATGATTTTTTGTAATTATGTTATATACTTATAGAAATAGGATTTTGATATTGGGTTTAAGTTGGATCTCATTTTGTTTTCACATACCATGAATGGTGAAAATTCTATACTTTGGCATAAAGTTATAAAAAAAGAGATGAAATCAATGTCTATAATCCAATCTAGTACTCGTTGAATTACTATTTGGTAATGTTGAAAGGTAAGATTAAACTTACAGTAAAAAGTTTCACTCAAATGAAAGGTATTGATTACCATGAATTTTTTTTTCCAGTTTAAGAAAGTTTCATTGAGAATATCATAGCTTTTATAGCTTATTCTAATTGAAAGTTACACTAAATAGTAGTGAAAACAACTTGTTTAAATAAGGATATTAAAAAACGGTATATATGATTCAACACAAAAGTTTCTTTGAAAGATCAATATATAAACCAAAACTAGCATCCCACTAGTGGTATACAAAGTTTCATAATGTTGTGAAATAATTTGGTTTCATTAAAGATATCATTGGTCATTATACATATCTTAAAGTTAGTAGGAATAAAGTACATAATTTTAGTCGTATACATTGATGATATTCTCCTTGCATGCAGTGATTTGGCTTCATCACATGAAATAAAATGATTTTCTTTCCCAAAACTTTAATATGAAGAATTTAGTTGAAGCTTTACATGTCATAGGCATAAAGTTTCATAGAGATAGATTTGAATAGACATTAAGTCTATCTCAAAAAGCCTATATTGATGATAAAGTTAGTAGGAATAAAGTACATAATTTTAGTCGTATACATTGATGATATTCTCCTTGCAAGCAGTGATTTGGCTTCATCACATGAAATAAAATGATTTTCTTTCCCAAAACTTTAATATGAAGAGTTTGGTTGAAGCTTTGCATCTCATAGGCCTAAAGTTTCATAGAGATAGATTTGAATAGACATTAAGTCTATCTCAAGAAGTCTATATTAATATAGTTTTAGAAAAATTTAGGATGCAAAGCTATTCATCTACAATGGTGCAAATTGTGAAAGGGTAAATTCAATTTAAGCCAATGTTCCATAATGAATTGGAAAAAAAAAAAGCATCTTAAAGGTATTATGTATTCATTTAGTAATTGTAGTTTTGCATGTCGTTAGATTTGTACAAAACTTGATATAAGGTTTGGAGTAAATATGTTTGGTAGATATTAAAGCAATTCTAGCCTTGATCATATAAAAGTTGCTAAGGACATTATATTATAAATTAATATTACAGACATTAGAGTTAAGATATTTTATCTTTGGTTTGAGAATTGTCATCAAGTCCATTAAAAATCTATTCTGATAACTCTTCTACAGTATGTTTTTCTAAAAATGATAAAAGAGGGATTCATAGCAAGTTCATAAACATAAAATACCTTGCTGTTAGAGATTTAATAAAAAGACAAGAAATAGATATCCAACACACCTGTATAATTTTAATGCTAGTGGATCTAATGACTAAAGCATTATCTATGGATTATATGGGATCAATTAAATTCTATTAGAATATATTTTGGGTTTTCTTATTTGCTGGTTTTACATTCTTAGAATTTATGGACATGTTTTATGGAATATTTCTGTTTGTGCACATAGAGTTTGTATGCCATTTAGACCTTAAATGATTATAGAAACTTCATTTATAAAATTCTATTACATAAAGTGCCCTTTTAGAGAGGATCATGCATTGTAATATATGAAAGGAAATACTCAGATTAGAATGCTAATGCCTTGATTCATGTTATGTGAATCTTTCATTGACTGGGAGTTGGACTAGAGTTATTGATGACCATATTAAAGTTATGAAAGGCTTGCGATTAGACCTTTCCATGGATTGACTTTGAATTGAACAAGACTGAATAGCAAGAAAAAATTCTTATCTAATACTTGACAGCCTTGGAAGAAATTTTTACATATTTTATAATTAAAATGAAATTAAAAAATCAATCTGAACCAAATCTGTGCTAAAAAAATTAGGTAGAAAGCTCAACCTTAAGCATTTCTACTTGTGGCGCCCTTGCATAGTAGACCATTTAACAATTTCAAATTCCAATTTCAGTACTTCATGAAGATTTTTTTAAAACTACAAGCTATCTTATGAATATTGACAATTTGATCTGATTTATCAATGTTTGATAATTACCCCAAATTTGTATTTATTAGCAATAAAAATTAATAATATGTAATATATAATTATAACTATAATTATATAGTTATAGTTATAGTTATTACATTATATATAAAATATATAAAAAATATATTTTAAAGTGGATAAAATAAATATGATTTTTAATTATATCTTAAAATTACTATTTTAATTAAATTTATTTTAAATTTTATTTTAGTTGTGACTACAGCGCACATTTGTGATGATGTATAATGCAAATGACAATTTGAATTAATTGCTTCTTCTTTTGTTTCTTTCTATAGTTGCCTTTAAAGTTAATATATATAGGAAGGATCCACTTACACTAAGCTAGTTTATACAATGTTTTGATTGTTAGATTAAAATTAAACTGCAATTTAGATTAAAACCCTTTTTATCCTTTTTTACTTTTCCTTTCTTTATATTTAAACATTTTTTATCGGTTCATCTCTTTCCTCATTCTCTATCACTTTTCACTTCAAAAAAATTACAAGGAAAGGCTATGGTAGTGGAGGAAGTTAAAAAGCATTCAAAGTGACTTAGATGTAAATAGAAGACTTCTTAAAATTGAAGCTTTTAAAAGGCAAAGTCCTTGACTCCAAAAGCCACCTTCATTTAAACTAACCAAATTTTATACAAATGTTCCAGCATGTTAAAACTTTCAGATGAATGTTTAAGCCATATTTCATACAAATGTTTAACTCTTAAAACTTTTCCAAATTTTATAAATTTCTTGACATTTAATTGTCTAATAAAAAATTTTGATATATTTAAGTATGCTTTTTTGGTACAGTTTTGGATCTGAACGCAATTACTCTTTTTTTTCTTGATGTAATTGTTTACAATGCCTATTAAATGTTGTTTAGTTTATTGTGGGTTAAGTAGAAGACTTTTTAGCATTTAATCTTTTTAAAGAAAAAATCCTTGACTTTAAAAGCCACATTTATGTGAAGTTTAAACTTTTTAACTTGGACGGTTCTTCAGATACTGCCTTTGGCATATATCAAATTATGCTAATCCTAATACAGAAATTTAAGATTTAGCTAGAAAATTTGTAAAAGCAATGTCCTTGCATATTGAATTATTCTCAATATAGTAGGGACATTGCTTATGGCATATCTTGTCATGCATAATTACCAATATGCAGGGACATTGCTATGAGGACTGTAGTATTGATTTTGGTTCTTAATATGGTAGAAGACTAGTAATTTTATGATATTAAATTAAGGTTTTTCATATTGATAGTAATTATTAATCTTTATTGCTTTTCAAAGAATTTTTTTTATTAAATGCTTCATCCAATTGAATATTTTTATTATTGGACTAGTCATCTATTGTGATAGTTTTATTTTTCAATTTATCCACGTTATATGCAAAATAAATTTTATTATGGAGAGTTCATTGCTAAATGATACCTAAATTACTAATATCAAAACATAGAGGTGAATGAGCAAAATGCACTAGTTAATGAATGTAGTAGTTTACAAGCCATGCTGTCAAGGAATTTGAGCCATTTATTGGAATGCAATTTGACTCTTTGGATAAGGCCAAAAGCTTTTATAAAATCTTTGCTAGGGAATAGGGTTTTGGTATTTGCTTTTGGTTACGTGCAATAGGCTTTCAAAGTGATGAAATAGTTCATTTTTTTTTTGTAATGAAGGTTATTACAAGAAAAAACTTACAAAAAATAACGACAATCAGAATGATGTTAGGATAGCTAAAAATAGATGTTCAACTTTAAGAGTTATGGAGCATTATTTAAGATAGTAAGGGTAGAGAAAGGTAAAAAGTGGGTTGTTAAATCATTTTCAAAAACACATAATCATCATATAATTAGTCCTAAAGGCATGTTTTATCCGGGATGCCATAAGAAAATGGCTGCAACTAAAAGTGTTGTTGGGAATTTAATGAAGAAGGAGTTCTTTAAGGAAAAGTAGCTACATTGTTTAATAATCAAATCAACAATTTTCAGATATAGATTGTAGAAATCATCTTATAGATTTAAGGAGAAAAAACTTAGATGTCAGAGATGCCTAAGCTGTCTTATGTTATTTTCAGAGAAAACAAAGTAAGAATCTTAATTTATTTTATGCAATTTTATGTGATGGTGATGCTTGTATGGTAAACTTATTTTGGTTCAATGCTTGATTTTGATTGGCATATGTACATTTTGATTATATCATTACGTTTGAAACCACTCATAAAACTAATAAGTATAGTACACCATTTGCTCATTTCCTAGGATTAAATCACCATTGCCAATCAATTTTATTTGGTTGTGCTTTGTTACAAGATGAATCTGAGCAAAGTTTCGCTTGGTTATTTAAAATTTACCTTGGGGGAACTCATGGAAAGGCTCCAGTGTCAATAATTACTGATCAAAATTTAACGATAAAAGTTGCTGCGAGGAAAGTGTTTCTAGCATCTTGCCACCATTTATGCCTTTCGCGTATAAAGAAAAAATTTCCAGAGAAGCTTCAAGGGGTTGTATGAGATTTGAAATTTTTAGATTCCTATGTATAATCGAAATACTTCTTTGTAGGAACACTACCCAAAAGAGTGAGAACATAGATTCATTTGTTGATTCAACAACTACATTGCAAGAGTTTGTAGTGAAATACGAGAAGGCAATTGACAGTCACTAAGCCAAAGAAAAAAAAGAAGATTTTGAATCAAGGCACAAGTCTTGGATTCTGAAAATTGGCTCTAAAATAAAGCATTAGTTTGTATAACAATGTTTTAATTTCTTCAAGAAGAACTTGTCAAATGTAACCAATTCATAAAGCAAAAAGTAAGAAAAATTAGGTTTAGCTATGAATATAATGTGTCTAGTTGTTTCGATTCTCATGATAGGTTTTTTGCTCATTTTAATCTAAGCTATAAAGTTGGTAGTTGTGCATGTAGTGTATTTGAATTTAAAGTCATCTTGTTAGACATATGTTGGTAATTTTTTACTTCAAAAATGTTGTTGAGATTCCAAATTACTACATTTTGAAACGCTGGACAAAATAAGCAAATAAAGGATATGGAATTTATGAATACGGACTAGGTTTTCATGTTGATCATTAAAAGTTAGCAGGTTTAAGAAGTTTACATGTTTGTTTTCTCATAAATCACTTATCTCTTTTTGCTAAAAATTTTGAAGAAATGTATAAAGTCATTAGGGGGACTTAGAATTGATACATCGAAACATCCCATGAAGGAAAACCAAATGTTTGCTATTACAGACAAAGAAAATGATTTATGTTGGGAAACCTAGGCTCATGTTTGTTGAAATTAAATAAAATTAAAACATATGCAGTGGAACGAAAATAGAGAAATACCTATATTTCAGCAGAATCTTAGGCTAAGATCTATATGTGGTCAATTTAGAAATTTGAATCATGATTTGATTTGAGATCTTATCTACTCAAAGACTCACAACTTTGAATATGCCATTTCGTACATAAACATAGTTACGGCTTGGTTACTGCAATCTCTCTTTGAGGCTGCAAGGTACACAAGCATCTTTCCTCTAACGGTGTTCCACAAGAACAATTGCTACAGCCTTCTCAAGACATGGTGATTCACCTGTGCTACCAAGCTGATCTCCTAATCATAATAAAAAGGTTAATTTTCTTTTAAATCCCAAAAAAAAACCCAAGAATAATTCTGGCGATTTCAATTTTTACAAGAAAATAATGAGAATAAATACAATAAGGCCAATTCATTTTCTCTAGATTTGTCATTCTTGAAAATGATTTTCAAAACAAAAATATCTTACCTTAAAACTTCTACTGAAACTGCCATGGAGTTTTTATTTTCTAATCAAGAAAACTAATTTTCTTTCTCAGAAAACTTAAACTTACGTTAACCTCCTTAGAGAAGCTGATAAGGTTTTCCCAGATGATAAAAAACTATTTTTCTCACTTAAAGAAACTCAAGTTATGTCACACTCTTTTAAGGAACTAGTTGGATTTTCAATCTCCTTAAAACTCCCATTAGAATAGGAAATCTTCTTATCCTTTTGTATTTAGGTTTAACCTAATCTCTAATATTAAAGAAATGGTTAAACCCAGTCCATAACATGTTCAGGTCCAGCTGTCAAAGGATAGAGAGATAGGACTTTGATATAAGATCAAATTCCTAGTTAAGGTGAAACAATTTCACTTGAAGCTTCCCCATTCAACCATAATTTTATCTCATAATATCATGGATGAACCTACCCAAGCTTTATGTCTAGATATGTTGTTGGTTTAGTTCTTTATTCTTAATTAATCTCTTAGAATTCAATTTAGACTAAACTAACTCAATTTAACAAAAGTTTGATTTATAATCAAAATCCTTGCTTAAGTAAAACTCTTTCACTTAGCCAGTGTTAGAGTCCCATCAAACACTAACTTTTAGTGCCAAGCTCGGACTTAGCCATATTTAAGGCAATGTCTAGTTTAGTTCAATACGAGAAGATGGAATTCAATTTGCAATCAAATTTTTTATGGTAAAAAACTTTTTTTCATTTTGAAAAACTCCAAATTTGACCAAGACAACTTATCTTCAAACATGCCTACTTTAGACATTGTATTGTTAAGACAAGCCTATCTACATTGTCTTATTAAGACATTAGGAGTACTTATCTTAAGACATGTCTACTTTAGATATTGTCTTGATAAGAAAATCTTATCTATACTGTCATAACACTTGTCTACTTTAAATATTGTATTATTAAGACAACATTATCCATGTTGTCTTAATAAGACAAGCTTATCCATATTGTCTTAACACATGTCTACTTAAGACATTCTCTTGTTAAGACAACCTCATCCATACTATCTTGGTAAAACAAGCTATTCACATTGTCAGAACACGTGTCTACTTTAGACATTGTATTATTAAGACAACTCTATTCGCTTTATCTTGTTAAGACATCTTTATGTGGATTTCTTAAATCTAAATTGTCTTAAATTTTACTTAATTGAACTTTTTAATTAAGTCTTTTAAATTTAACCTTTTATTCAATTAATGCCAATTTAATTGAATCCCAAGTTTGATCTAGCAAATCTTTCTATTATCTGTGACACATTAGGTTCCTAAAATATAAACAATCTTATTAATTACATCCATAGATCAAGAATGGGATGTGGCAACCCATTGTGACCACTTAAATGTTGAAAAGTCAAGAATGACCTCGTGCAATCCTTTTAGTAATTAGCATGTCAGTGTAATTCGGTCCTTTAATCAAATATCCTAGAAAGACCATAAGAATGGTGTAGTGTCTACTTATGTATCAATCTATATTAGTTCTTATAGCATATGGTTAACTTTATAAATTTAGAGAAACAATTTCTCCTAAATTCATCATGCATTGGCTAAAAACTTTGTCAAGTTAAAGAAATCCAGGAACATGACTAGCATGTGAGAACATTTTCATAGACACTGAAGTGACAATACCAAATGGAGTTCTCATATGAGCCATGTTCAGCGAACTTATTTCTATAAAACAAACACTCAAATGCCATCCCAAGTATCCTATATACTTCAACCCTTGAGATCAGTTGCTTACTCATAAGTAAGAAGACATAACTTATTCTAGTCTTTGAGACATTGCCAATGTTTCATCTTGGTATTACAATAACTAATTGCAACATTGCCAATGTTTCATCTTGGTATTACGATAACTAATTGCAACTCATTAAAATTCCTTTGCAATACCTTTTCATGTTCCATGGGCTTTATGTAATATATCAAGATATGAACCTCAATATATTATAGTAGACAACACTTTGAATCATCAAAGGGCCTCAGTCGGTCAGATGAATTGCTCATCTGAACTTTTCATATTGAAATACAAAAGTGACTAAGTTAAAGAGTCACCGCTAATCTGTTTTGGCTAGGTGCGATCAGTCACCTATTAAAACCGCTCATTAATAAGTTATGAAACTCTAAAAGGATGATTTTACAATCTGCGTATACCAGAGATCTACTAAGTTGGGGTCGAAGCTGGTTATACCATAAGTAAAGACTTGATCTTTCTCATGATGCCTAATAATTGGTGCCAATTACACGTATTCGAATTTGTTTTTCTCGATTTCAATCATATGTATTCAATTATAATACCTCTTTTTATTGATCCAAATCAAATAGATATCACTAAAAAAAATGTATCCCAAAACTCTTACTGGGATTAGCTCGAATTTACAACTGATTTAGCGCAAAAATCATTTATAAAGGAAAAAATTTCCACAAAAATGCTTGAATCCAAAAATACTCACTAATTGACTGTATTTTGAATTTTTTTTAATCAAAACTTGACTCTATTTAAAAGAAATCACCAAAATAGCACACTTAGACCAAATTAAGGAAATCACAATTTTGAAAACAAGGCTAAAAATCAAATTTTATTTAAATCCACTTGGAAGCTCTAGTGTGAGACAATAGATACTTTCTATAGGACACTTCTAGACCTATTGACATACTAAACATGGCTTCTGAAATCAATTCTGAGGCATCCAAATGCTTCGTAATAATAGATACCAAACTTGGAGATAACCGAAATAGGGACAAGTTTAACCTTTCAAGTTCTTTGAATTTATTCTAGATTATTTCTACTACATAAAATCAAACTATATTTTATGATTGCCGACTCACTATACTTCAACATAAAAATATTCAAAAAATACTGAAAATCATTTTGGTTATCAGATTTTTTTCTCAATTCGTCCAGATTATCCACCAGACAAGCCATACATGCTTGAAGAGCTTATTCATTCTACTTTTATCTAAAAATATGAGAAAAATAAAAAAAAAATTGATTATCCCCATAAAAAATAGTTCGTAATACTGATAAGGTGCTAAAATAGAGCTATACAAATATCTCAGGTTCTAAGATTTTTCTGTATTCAATTGATCACGAAATTGAATGTTTCAAAAGCCTATTACGCATCCAAATCAATACAAATTACAAAACAAAATCTTTTTATGAGGCTACAGTGCTAGACTACAACAGTAGCGCTAACTCAACTTGTGATCACAAAGTGTTTTGTCAAATTTTTATAATATATTTTCAGATGTTCAAACTTCTAGAAATGAAACCAAATAGACTCTATGAATATCCTATATGAGGAAATAGCAAAGACTTCTAGGTGCCATGACTTAGAACTATGTTTTCAGATATTGGCGATATGCTTTAGAGTTATGCAAATGTCCACGCTTTTATGGATTTTATTTATGATTATTTAGTCTTAATAAGTGAATGGCACACCAATGCCACTCCCTTGTGTGCTATAACGACAAAACCAAGTGACACAAAACAACATATTTAACTCACCTAAACATTATCTAAAGACTCACATTAAAGCTCACCAAATTTTGACTCAACAAAACATGTTTAAACACTAAAAAATATTTTTATTTGCTCCAAATCAGCTTTAATTCAAGCTATTTTACTTAATATCCCTAAGTTGTTCATTAATAACTTATTAATAAAATCAAACCTTGACTCACGTATTGGTTAAATGAACCAAAGCTTGCCCTTGGGGGATCTTTCAAGAAAATAAGGTTTTTTACACAACCTAAACACCGTAATATGCATTTTATCAAGCAACTAATCATCCACAAAACCTAATTTAATGCACAAAATTCACCTTAGATGAACCATTCTAAGCTACTTATGCTCATCTAAACATCATTTTCTCATCAAATTCTCATTAATTAACAACCAACCACAAGAAACCATGCTTGGATTTAATTCGATCAATATGGTTAACAATTAAAACAAGCTTCCAAACATTTAAGCTCATCAATTGAACAAGTAAGCTTCTAAATTCATTCAAATAAGCATAAAGTTTAGCTTACCCAAGTTAATCTCAACTTAATTCATCTAGGTTTCATCAATTAAGCATCCATTATGTAAAGCCCACTCAAGCACACTAAAAAACTAAACATGGCCGAACCTAGTTAAAGATTTTATAGGTTGTTCAAATGCTTTCACAAGTTCAAGAACCTAGAATTGCATCATTTAGCATTAAATTGAAGTACTATCTACTTAGATTTTAGCTTAAAGTAGCTCAAATAAGCAAGATTGTGCAAGATTAAGTAAATTAAGCTCAAGATCTACATTGTCTAAGCTAGCAAACTTGAATCCCCTTTTTCTCTCTTATTCAAACACATCATCAAGCTAGAGAATCATGATTTCATCATCTAAACTTCAAAATTTTCAACTTAATATCATCAAATCTTGGTTTAACTAAGTTTAAATCATCATAATCCTAGCAAATTAGGTAGGCCGAAACCTAGATCGAAAAGAATCATCTTGTTTGAACCTAGATCAAGCTCCCTAAGCATTATTTCAAGTTAAATTTCAGCAATTAATCACTCAATGGTGCTTAAAATAACATGAAATCAAATGAATAATAGCTCAAATCAGGATTAAAGCATCATAGCAACATGATTCATAATGGTCGAACACTATAGATCAAGGATACATCATGGCCAAAACTTATATAAGCATAAATAAGCATGAATTAATCATCAAAATCATGAAATTTAATTGAAATTAAAGAGAAAGGTTAAAAATTATACCTCCTCCAAGCTTGATCTTCTCTTAAAGATGATGACAGCTTGAGAGAAAAATGAATATTCTAGATTTTCTAAAATTTTCTAAGTGTTTAAAAGTTGTGAAATTATGCATAATAACCCCTATTTATAGGCCTTGAAGCTAGTGATTTAAGCTTTAATCACCCTAAAGGGATCTTAACTTAATCATTAACCTCTTAATTAACTTATGAAAAATGACATTACTACCCTTAATGAATGGATGATTAAAATTCACATATTTATCACATATTGGAATTTGGCCAAAACTTAATTCTATAATAATCTATGTACAATCTTTTCATTACATTCAATTGACCAAGATTTGTCTATGCAAGAATGCAGCTGAATGCTCTATCTTGTAGCAAAAATGTGTCCTAAGGACTTTCATTGAAAAAATCTAAAATTTCCTATCTCGGATCTCTCGAATTAAGTTCTCAAGAACTTTTGACATTCCAAATTCCTAAGGTCCTTTTATGACCCAGTCCCGATTACACCTTCATGACCTAAAGTTCGTGTTCAATTTCATTTTAGTGTAATCTATTTTGAAATCTGAGTTATAGAGCTCTTCCAATTTCAAAATCTAACTCTAACCTAAAAAGAACTTTTCTTCAAAATCTAACTCTTGCCTAAAAAGAACTCTTCCAATTTCAGAATCTAACTCTAGGCTAAAAAGTTAGCTTTTTGCAATTGACTTTGCTTACACTTGACTTGTGTTACTATCTTAACTTTCGATTATGACTTTTAAAATAAGTCTCATTTCCATCCAAATGTCATCAATAACCATTCTAATCACCTTAATAGACATACGCCATCAACTTTTGACATTTTCAGACTTTCAAGACTTCGGTCTCGGTTTTTCAAATATGACACCTGCCCCTAAATCAGATAATTAAGCTAAAATACCTTATTATATTAAAATAAGCCCATTGAAACCAACCAAATTCTCAATTAGATCTTTATATCATCTATAACTTATCCGAGAGAATCCAATCCTATGAAATTCCATTTAACCTCTAAAATAAGGAAAAAATCAACCAGGGGCTTAGACAAAAAAGGGTATCTATAGACGTCATCTAATTAGTAGTTCTTGATTGTCAGTTTTGCTGCCAACTTGAAGGAAAACCCTATATCACTTGATTACGTGATAGTTTCGCACTAATATATGCCTCATCCAAGTCAATTGCTTTAGGGCATATACTAGCAGTTTAAGCCAACATTTGACCAGCGCAATGATTTATGAGGTAAGGGAGAATCAAGTTGATGATATGCATTTGTCAATTAATAGTTATCCACATGTTTCTGAAGCTAAAGGTCGAAAAAAGGGTAGTCATGAGTCCTGGAGTGGAAGATTCAAAATCGATCTTTAGAGGGCTTTGGCTCGTACAACGGTGAAATGGCAGTCGTGTCAAATTTGCGGAGGGTATGATCGTAACAACCGTAGCTATAAAGGAATAGAAAAGTTTACAAGTACGCCAACATCTGATGATATAAAGTGAAAGGTAAGACTTTTTATGTTGTTAAGTTATTTGCATTAATATTTTATATTAGAATATTATTTTCCATTAAGTTTGTTGAATTTTTTTCTTCTTTTACTTTGTTTGCAGATAGGGTTGATTGCAATAAATATTGGACTCGTTTCTTTAGGAGTTATCATTGTTTTCTTACATTATTTTTTTTTCTATTTTGAATGAAATGTTTAGTGGATTACAATTGTTTTGATTGTATTTTTCAACAATGCAAATACAAAGAGTAGTTTCACTTTTTTTTTGATAGTAGTCACACTGTTTATTGAGGATTAGAATGCTACATTTAAGTTACTTCAGTTCTTGCTTGTCTCGTCTTATCGAGTTATGTTCTGTTTAATGAACTCCCAAGATACCTCCGGTCCTTAAGTATTACACAATGAGTTGGGATCCATCTGAGTTTGTGGATTAGGAGATTTATGAGACTGCGGGCACTTTAAATAAGCTACAAGTTTCTTCTTTGCTGTTGTTTGACATTTGAGCGTGTTCCATCAACCTTCATTTATCTATTTTGACGATTTTGATAAGTAAGCTAATCTGCCTTGATGAGCAATTAGATGCCTACAAGGAAAAGGTTCTGTCATCGCTGTATCAGCTAGGGTGAGTTTTGAGGCTGGGTCAACATGTGGGTGGGAGAAGATTCCAAAGGGAAGGCAATTGGAATTAACCGATTTGGGGCAAGTGCACCAGCAGGGAGAAACACACAAGGAATTTGGTTTAAATCTAGAGGCTTGGTTAGAAATCCCTAGAGAAACTTCCGGTTTTGGATTGAAGATTACACTGAAGATACCATTTCCAATTGTGACAATCTCTTTTGTTTTTTATTAGAAACATATTCAAATTTTCTTACTGTTACTTATGTTCCATTATTAGCAACATAGAGCAAAAGGGAGGGTAGAGTTTCTATATGTTTATGCATTTTATCTCCTTTGGGACTTCTTGTTCCTTTAAATTAGCTTGTAACTTTTCTTTTTTATATATAAAAATCAAAGTTGTCTAGTATTGTAATTTTGATTACTGGCCAAGTACCTCCGATCATTATTATGATCAAACATGCTTTGCTTAAGATGTAAGATGAGTTTGTATAATTTTTTTCTTTTCAAAATTTCTAAAATGATTTTTTTTACTCTAAGTAAAGTCTCAATTTTGAGCCATATATGATACTCATAACAATTGAAAATATTACAAGAATTAAGATAAGGAAAAAACTATACAACATGTATATATATATATATATATATATATATATTTATTTATTTTACTTTTATTTAAGTCCAAACTATATGGTAGATCTTTTAATCGTTATGGAGGAGGAGAAGCTGCTAGTATAAAAGCATAGATCCGATGGCTGTTTGTATCCTTGCCACATGGGAGTGTTGCTGCGTAGATTGGATAAATTTTAACCTATTAAATAAAAGCAATCCGATCATAGAAAATAAAATGGAGCTCAAGGTTTACTGATGCGGCTAATAACCCACGATAAACTAAATAACTGCTAATAGGCATTTTAACAAACATATTATAGGCACACCCAAACAATTACATCCAAAACCAAGAAAATGTTACATCAAAACAAGAGAACAGACTAATTGGCGTCGAAGCCAAAAACAATACGAAAGAAACATGCTTAAATATATTAGAAATTTGTTTGAAACGGTTGAATGCCAAGAAGTTGTATCAAATTTGAAAACCTTCTAGGATTTAAACATTTGTCTGAAAGTTTCAACATGCTTGAACGTTTATATGGAATTTGGCTTCAGGTTCAAGTTGGCACTTAGTCTGGTTTAAATAAAAGGTAGCGTTTAGAGTCAAGGACTTTGCCTTTTAAAAGCTTAAATGGTGAGAAGTCATCTACTTACGTCTCAATCATTTCTAATGCCTTTCAACTACATCCAGGACCATACCCTATATATATATAACAGAACGAAAAAAGAGACGAACCGACAAAAAAGGTTAAAAGATCGTGAAAGGAAAAGTAAAAAGGATAAATAGGGTTCCAATCTAAACCGCATGTTTAATTTTAATCTAACGGTTAAAAAATTTGCATTAATATAAATGAATTTTTTTGTATATATATATATATATATATGAATTTGCATTGAGCATCTAAAATGAATTTGACTATTTATTAATCCTCCAAATATAAAAGCATTTTTTCATTTAAAAAACATTTAATTGGCTTAGGTAATTGAGTCATAACTTCTTAAACAAGTAGATCTAATAAATACTAATTAAAAGATCCCAAAACATAAGGACTCAATAAAAATTCTAGTGATATATATTAATGGTATTACTTACGCAAGCCTCCTACTTCTATAAACATAAAAATAATAATAAAAAAATCATACAATAATTGAGAAATGGGTGGAAACAACTTTGACCAAGTCATCAAAATGACTTCCTGGTGATCATAATTCATAATAAAAATAAATAAATGGTTCATTAGAACAAATAAATAGAGTACAAGTTGTTTGGAACTTAATGCTGAATATTTTACAATTTATATTCGTTTTATCAGTTGCCTTCACTTAGAAACATTTATAAAG
>JBBYHL010000001.1:9739325-9754536 GCA_038381835.1 Adansonia madagascariensis | reverse complement strand
TTTATTTGCTACTCTTTATTTGTCCCTTCGAATAAAAATATATAATAGCTGAGTTTTGAAATTGTATTTGTTTGTTTTAATCGGTTATGGAGTTTCCTTTGTACTGATACTTTATTTTAAGTCCAATTCTTTTCCTTTTCTTTCTTAACAAATAATGAATTTAAAAATTAGACCGGTGAATGGGTTACTGAAGCATCCACTACCCATGAAGGCGTGGTGGGAAGGAAGTGAGATGGTGGAATGGGAGAATTGGGCGAGGAATCAACTCATGGCTGCTGGCTCTGACTTGCTTGGCAAGTTCTCTTATCTTCAGGTGTGTGTGGGTATATATATATATATATATATATTATCAATTCATAAATGTGTCCTTCATATTGATAAAAGGTAAAAATTATTAGATTCTTTTTCTTGTTGCTGCTTTTACTATTCGCTTTTCACTTTTGAAGCAATGAGCAAAAATTTTAACATTGGGGCCTATGAGTAAAAGAAAAATAATTTTGAAGAATTAAAACATCAAATAAATCTTTTTGTTTAAAAAAGCTATTATATTTTAGTTGGCCCTGTCTTTAGTTATTTACTCAATCTTTTAGCCACATAGAAGAAAGCAAGTAGGAGAATAATAGTGAGTTGGTTTTTTCTTAATAATAGATAGGAGTGGGAGGATGGAAAGGGGTGGGTGACTTTGTTTGCTTATGCTTAGTTAAGAGATAAGAGTTATAGAAGTGAAAATAGAAGTGTGTGCTATCTTTATCCATGCCAACTAAAAGCGATCCTCTCCAATTGGAGAGATTAGGGAAGAGAAAATGGGAGAAATGTTAGTTGAGTGTTGCAGTCACTGTGCAATTCATATCTAGTTAAGTTTTATTTTTATCTACAGTTACCAATGGGTTTGACATTAAATAATGGGCTTTCCTTTCCTTTCCTTTCACTTTTCAACTCTACAAAGCAATGGATGAAAACAAGATTTTCTCTCCATGCGCTTTTATATCTTTCCAAACTAGTACATTAGTTGAAATAAACTGTTCTTTTTCCCCTTTTTGTCTTTTTCTTCTCAACTTCCTATAGTTGGAACTAGGCAAGATTTAGGCTTTGGCTGGATTTTTGCAATTTGTTTTTACTTTTTCTTAAAACAGAAGCAGATGGTGGAATGTAAATCATATGTTATTAAAAATAACCAAACAAGTTAATTATCTGTTTTAGAAGTCAATTGCTTTCTAGGTGAGCATGATTATAGTTCAATAATGCCTGCATATGCATTTCTAGATGATTTCAACACTTTCTTGTTGTATTTGATAATATCAACTTTTCTATATAAATTTTAAAATTGAAAACTGTTCCTTGACTACATTTTTGATTGAGGATCTAGTTGTGTTGTTTTGCATGATGTTCTTGTTTTTAACTTTGAGTTTTTTAAATTTAGTTAAGATTGTCTTTTCTGCTTTGTAGTACATAGTTTTTGCCAAAATGTTGCTCCTGAAGACAAGAGATCTACTATTTGAAGCAAGTGTCATGTCCTCGTTTAAAATCAAGAGCATTTCTTGGTGGCTGTTTAGAACTTTACTTATTCATCAACGGATTTTGGATGAGCGGTCTTCTTCCCTTTTTGAATTATTACAAGTATTTAAGAGTGAAACTTCAAGTCATTTTGGAAGTTTGGAAAAAGTGGCAGGTTACTGGGGTGCTCAATTGCAAGATGGCGAAGCATCTACAATTGTTTCATTGGTTCATTTGGAAGCAGGGGTGCTAGAATATATTTATGGCCGACTTGATCCTTGTAGGTGAGTTTCAAGGAAGCACGATCTATTGGATTTTATTACAGAAATATTGATTTTTATTTCAAAAGATACTGAACAGAGTTGATAGGAATATTATATGCAGTTCGAGCTTGTCTTTATGGAACTGTACCTATATGCGTGGAGCTATTTGTTTTACATCCCATGTGAAAACACGTTTTTCCATCAATTAATTGCACATTATGTGGATCCTTCAGCATTTGAGAGATTAGAATGTTCCAAGTCACATATTTTGCTAACGGGTTTTACGTGGTGGACCATACCTATTCCCAAGGCATGGTAGTTGCTTGAACTTTTTATTTTGAGTGTCAGCATCTTTATGCCATATGTGAAATATGAAGAGGGCAATGTGCTTATTAAATAATAGGGAAAAATATTGAAAGCCCAATATTCTAACTTTGGTAGATTATGCTCATATGTTGCTATTTTTCTCTTCAACACAAACCATTTTTTAATTCTCCAAACCATGATTATTTAATGCATAGCCTGAAGTTCCAAATGTTACACTAGCAGCTTTTGTTTTCAAGCTTATTTTTGTTCATTACAGGCTAGCTTTGGAGGCAGCAGAAGCGGCAGCTGGTCTTCAGCTCTCTGTTACTGGCGTTCTTGGCTTACGTACTGTACATCAGGTAAATGTTGAGAAGGTTTTAATAATTCCTTTGTTTATGAATTCTTGTTCAATTACACTTAACGTTAGGAATAATTTTTCCTCAGGTAGAACCAAAGGCACAAATGATATTGGTTGCAAATACAAGCTCAAAATCAGTAAATGGTGATATCAACACCTCCATAGCTCCTAGCATACAGTTTTCTGGTCCAAACGTCAGTGAAGTCTCTGACATATTTATGACCCCAAAGCTGGTAGAGAATGGTAATGGTTTTGGAAAGAATGAGTGTGGTGATGCTGCGGCCACTTTAACAGCGGTCCAGCAGGCAGTGGTTTTAGCACAATGCCTGCTAATTGAAAAGGGTGCCCCACATGATGAAATGCAAGGTGAGGGGATCAGATATATTTGTCTACTGGACTTTCTGCTGGTATGAGCAGTGCATTGGTTTTCTCTGCACTTATATATATATATATATATATTTGTAACATGACATTAGAAATATTTTGTTAAGGCACAATTATTGCTCAAGAGGAAACTTCAGAAAAATAAAATCTTTAAAATACCTGCTACCAGTAGGTATGAATTTGAATTCATTGCGGGTGCCTTTCAGTAAAGCAAGGACAATAGTTAGGCATAGCATCCTTATGTAATCAAGGAAAAGGTTGTGACAGCATGAATATTTTGTTCATTATGTATCATATGACTCTCATCTAGTATATTTTATATTTCTTCCAGCTTTAGATTCATGCATTTTCTTGTGCAAGCATAGATACATGGCCTCCAAAAATTACATCCTGGGATTAAACCAGTGCTTCTGTTCCCAATTTTTTTTTTTCTTTTTCATTCCTGGTCATCTTTCAATTAGTCTACCTCCAACCAGTCCTTTCAAATTAATAAACTGATTGTTTCTCTTATGCTTCCTTTTTCTTCTCAAATTTTAGCCTGTTTGACTTGGTTGGGGGTTTCAGTAATGAGTACAAAAGTGCTCTCGAATAGAAATTATTTGAAATAATTAAGAACAAACTATTTTTTAATTTTTTTTAATTGATTTGTCTATCAGTTATTCATTGCTTCTTTCTATAGGAGTTTCAACTTCTAGCCTCCATAAACTTATTTTAAAACTTTTAAAGAAGTTCTTCATGTCCAATTATGCTAAGCTACATCTCTTCAGTCTTAGAGAAGTTGCAGGAAAAGCGAAACAGTCATATTATTGTTACTCTTCATTAATGTACTGTTTGTGGAACTTTGTACTATATTGAGTAGGGCCGTAAATGAGACACTTATGCTTGCAAGCTATTTGAGTTCGGTTTGAAAAAAAAATTCTAATTTGTCTTTGGTCATTTTCGAGCTTGAGCTCAAGTAGCTCGAACTATCAACAAGCCAAATTCGAGGGTCCAATGCTTGTCTTGAGTAGTAGCTCACAAGCCTAACGAAGTTTTTTTAATTTTTAATATATATTTTTATTTTTAATACTATTGAGAAATCTCAATTTGAACTTTTGCTGGAGCACAAATAATCAAGTTTGAAATTGCTCAGTTTGCTTTTTATCTCAAATCGAGCTTTAAAGGTGAATCTCACTTGAGCTCGAGTTGAGCTTCAAGTCTCGAATTTAGAGTCAAGCTCAAGTTTCTTATAGCTTGAGCTTGGATTGATTACTCCCCTAATATTGAGAATGATTGTAGCTATTTCTTCTATATTATGCCATCTAATTGTATTGTAAATGTCTAGCAGCTTTTCTTGGTCATTTAAAATTTACTGCTCAATGTCTGTTTCAGGTTGGGATATGGCTCCGTATATAGAGGCAATTGATTCTCAAAAATCATCGTACTTTATTGTAAGCTGATTAATGTAAAAGTATCTAGTTATCTGTGCCAAACAAATTTTTCCACTAGTTTTTTTGGGGGTTTTAAATCTTTAATATTTAACTGTATTAATTATGAGTCATATTCCTAGAAAATATTGTGCTTTCTCTATATTAAGTATGTCAGAATTGAATTTGCAATCTAAGATTAGTGAAGATAGTAAATGATAATGGGTTTGACCAAAAGAAAGATGATTTAACCACCATCAGAATGATCTTTTTAATGGACTATCAGGGTATTTTTTTTACTATTTTTTTATTTTTTAAATTAATTAATTTATTCAAATGCAGAAGGTTTTTTACCATTGAAATGATCTTAAACTTTATTAATTTGGATTGCTACTTGCTTTGTACTTTTTTCAGTTGAAGTGTTTCTGTAACATATTACGGATTCGTTGGGAGTCAACTCGTAGTCGCACCAAGCAGCGTGCTCTACAGATGATGGATAACTTGGTAAGACTAGGGTCCATGTATTGATGCTTTGCGGGTCTCTTTTAGAAATATAGCATGGTTATGTTATTTTATATCCCTGCTTTTCTTTGCTTATATTCAATTTTTGTAACTACAGTGTCCAATTAGTAATATTGTATTTATTTCTATTGAATGTAATATTTTAATTTAGAGTATGCACTCCTAAAGTTTACAAATTAATTTATACTCTATGCTACTTAAAATATTGTGATGAATGCCAAAAGTGTGATGTCAATTCTACCATTGTGTTGACTAACCAATCATGCATCTCATCTCTATCAATTGCTTTTTACGACATCGGACAAGAGTTTTTGTAAGATGTTGACTTTGGGTGTTTATAAGATGCTGCTTCTTTCATATTTTTCTTTTCTTTTCTTAAGTTTGCTCTATGTGCATCAAGTTTTTCATTTTAGTCTGTTTGGAGTCCATTTTCGTTTTTCAACAAAAATATTTTGCACTATTTCAGGTTGAGAGTATTCATGAGCCTTCACCTGGGGTTCCATGGAGGCTTCCTTTTTGTTATGCTGTTTATATCCCGACAATTCCTGCTCTTCGGAAGTATATCTATTTTTCTTACAATTGTTTATATTTTTATTATTTTCATTAAGTTGCGTCATTTTTATAATCTTCTTTTATGTAGTTTTTCTTATTCATCTTCTTTAATAGAGCTAGTTGTTTTAACAATTTCTTGCAGTGTTCCATTATTCACTTTTTCTTATCTTTCTCTTAATTTAGGCAATATGGTGAAATTTTAGTTAGCTGTGGTTTGATTGGAGAAGCACTTAAAATCTTTGAGGATTTAGAGCTGTGGGATAATCTAATATACTGCTACTGGTATGATGAACTATAGCATTTTTTTTTTTTTTTTTTGTGAGTGAGATTTTCTTCTTATTGTTTATCCATACATTTTGTTTCTTTTTGGAACTCCTTGTTTCCTAGTTCAATCTCATGTGTAATTTGACATGCGTAAACAGCAAATTAGAGAAGAAAGCAGCTGCTGTTGAACTCATCAAGGCGCAGCTGTCTAAAACGCCAAATGACCCAAAACTATGGTACGTGGATTCACCTATTTTTATTGATCTTCTCATGTTGTATTTTTTGTTACTTTTATGTTCAAGTTAAACATGTTTATTTGATAGCTTGTGCTTAGGCTAAAAATGTCGCTTTCATTTGTGAGGCTTGTGTGATTGTTGCTTTTGCTGCTTGCTGCTGGCTTTTTGCTATCTGCTTTTACGTCCTAAATTTCTAAAAGAACAAAATTGTAATTATTGAAGATGAACAAATAACTACAATGTAATACCACTCCTAACATAACAATTCTATATAAAATTAAAATCATGCATTATGTTCTTCAAAAAGTTCTCAATTTTAACTTCAAGTGTTCAAAAATATTTTATGATGTTATATTCAAATGCATTTTTTTGCCTTGTGCTTCTGAAAGAAAAACATAAATAGCAAAGTCAACAACCACTTAGAGTATACATTTTCACATTTAATTTTGATTTTAGTATTAATGACTTTTATCCTTTTCTAATTTATTTTATGTTTGCGCTGAATTATATAATACTTTGAGAAGCATGTTGTAAATCAAAACAGAAAAAATCAATGATTTAGAGCTCTTTTTGTTCATTGCTTTTGCTACTTGGTTTTTGCTATTCACTTTTGCTTCCTAAAAAGTGAAAGCAAAAGATAAAATGAGAAATCATACATTATGCTAAAAAATGAATAAATAACTAAAATTAAAATGCAACACCATTTCTAATTGTTCACCATAAACTAAAATAAGGCAAAGAAAGTTAAGCATGTGAGCTAAAGATATCACATAAAGCCATGCTAAAGCCAAATCACCTGTAAGAGGTCAATCTACTTGTCTGGTAATTGGCTTTAGTGTGGTTTTATGTGTAGTGGCCATCACATTTTTTTGGTTTATTGTAGACATTGTTTACCTAATAAAAGGAGATGAATAATTAACGTCTCTTACAATATCTAAAGTAATTTATTGTATAACCTAGAACTAAATTTACACATTTTAAGAATATAGTTGAATGTAAAATCAATCACAAAAAATATAACCCATTTAGTAATATGAAATTTGTAATCATTTTAAATGAGTTATTTTCTCTAATAAATAATTGCATAAATTCATAAGAAAATACAGAAGAAAGTGTTTATCTTCTCGGTCACCCAACAAGGCAGAAACAAGTGAAAATCAATTAAATTGATGGCAACAAACTTATGTTACTTTGTGCGCTAGTTTTGCACTCATTTCTTCTTGAGGGGCCAAAGGATCATCACCCTAGCTGTAGTCCCATCAAAGTGGTTGATATATTTTAATTTTTAGAATGTGTATTAAATGGCCTGTCTTGGCTTGAACCCGGCTCTTGTACATACGAGCACCAGATACCATTGTACTAGATGATGTCCTTTGATGATATGTGCCATAATTTAAAAGTTAATTACGTAGTATATTCATGCTAAATAAAGTTTTGGTAAAGATGATCTTGATATGCATAAGGTAACTACTTTATGAATTTTGTATTTGTATAATGTGAGACAGATATCATTTTCATCAGTTATCCCACCTCTGAACTTATATAATATATTCAACAAAAAGGGTTCATCAAGAGAGAAGATAATTTATCTATGCTGTGCATGGATTTTTTTTTTTTCTAGATGAAATTTGATTTTTTTCCTTATAGGATGTCCGCCATATTCTTGGCTTTTATGGCTTAAAAGGCTTTATTTAAAAGTGACACTTATGGTACCTCAGCTATTTTCTCTTTATTAAGCAGTTTTGGCACACGGGTTTTTTTGCTTTATTGCACTTGTGGATACAGATTTGTTCGGTTGCTTTTGTTTTACACTTAATATATATATTTACACAAACACGCACACACATAAACACTAAAATTACTGTAATATATCTTAAAATATAAAATTTTTTGTAGGTGTTCATTGGGTGATATTACAAACAGTGATGCCTGTTATGAGAAAGCCTTGGAAGTTTCAAATGATAGGTCAGCGCGAGCTAAGGTGACTGACTTATGTTTTTTGTAGTCAAATTGGTTTCAGTATGTTTTGTTTTAGTATTTTTCATTTGTTTGGTCTTCAATTTATTTTATTTTATTTTATTTTTTGTGTGTCAGCGATCTCTTGCTCATAATGCATATGGAAGAGGAGAGTATGAGAGATCTAAGATTCTATGGTATATTTGCTTTATTGCTTCTACAAGTGTTTCTGTTACAATAGGACTGCTAGCTTTTGTAGCTTATAATTTATTTGGCAGAACGTAAAACAAAAAGGACCAGTTAGCTGAAAAAACTGATTACGCTTGAATCAGGGAGTCTGCCATGGCCTTGAATTCATTATATGCAAATGGATGGTTTGCACTTGGTGCTGCTGCATTGAAGGTATGCAACTTGATCTTTCTTATTTGCCTTTTGGCTAGGGAACTTGTTGATCTATTTATCATGTTCTGCACCAATCTTGCACACTTAAGAGTATTTATAAGAAAATGGATATTCTTTTTAACCCAAAAAAAAAAAAAAATCTTTTTATTATTCTGGTTTGTTTCTCTAATTTTTAAACTTATGATTAAGATCATGATGCACAGGCTAGGGATGTTGACAAGGCGCTTGATGCTTTTACTCGTGCAGTGCAGCTTGATCCTGAAAATGGAGAGGCATGGAACAATATTGCTTGTTTGTATGCTCTTTTCTCTTTCATCTTTCATCTTTCATATATAAATTTTTATTTCTTTTCCGAAGATGTTTGTACTTTTCTTGTCTTCTGGTAATGCGAATCGCTGCTGGCATCCATTGGATGATTTTTGTGTTTGGAGTTTCTCCAATAAAATGGGGGGTGGTTTTTATGTTCTGCAGCTTTGACATTTTTTCATATGCTTCGAAAAAGATTTTTTTTTTTTGTTTTACGTGCATGTTAAATATGGATTATTATCATTGTCTAGATGAATGAAACTGAAGTAATTAGAATTGCTTATTATTGTTACCAATAATAGGAATTGTTACCAATAATTAGAATTGTTACTCAAAGCTTCCAGTTCATATTTCTACTTTCTATCTTTCTTCTTATACGTTATATGAGATTTCAAGACTTTGTTTAGGTTCAACTTGTGAAAACATCTTATAAGCATTTGCTTATGACCTCTGAATTGCTGAGTAATGAATATACAAACTTGGAAGGGTATATACATCATTAAGTGATGCTAACATCTTGATAGGGCATTGATATAAATGATATCAAAATCTTTTAGTGTTAAGGTCCATGTTAGTTGTTTATTCTCTCTTTTTTATTTGCTATTTATATGGAAACCTGATTCAGTCTTGAACTTGAAAGATGCCATTTATTGAATCCCTGAGGCTTTGGCTGCATTAGAGTGGATACATTCAGATTTGGCTTTCAAGTTACAAATCCTTCTTTAGATGCGTACTGGTTACCAGGTTTCCCATTTTTTTTAGAGTGATTAGCTCTTCATTTCGAAACTTTTATCACTTGACTCAACTTACCTATAAGAATTTTCTGTTTCCACTGACTTAGGTCCCATCCCAATGCTTAGATGCTTTTCGCAGAAGTCAAGATTTTTTGCCCTGTACTTTGCAAATTAAATTTCTTTATCTAAGTTCTCATAAGCCACATCATAATATTTTGATGTTTGGGACTACAAAATTTGTTGAATTGAGTCATAAAAGTGAACTTGGCTTGTCTGTGTAATGCAGTTGATTCACTTGATACTTGAGTTTTATTTGAAGTCAATCAGATGGCCACTTGGGTAACTAACTTTTGTCTTTGAGTGCTGTTACTCTCAAGTTGGCTGTGAAACAAAAGTCAAGCATAAGTGAGATTTTAAACTACTATACTGAAAATCTATCTTAATTTTACAGTTGAACCTGATGTTTTTCTGTTAGGTATCTGGAGTATGTAAATAGGAAATCCAAGGAACTGATTCCTGTCATAAATTTGTCCAGAAGCCTTGAGATCATCCGGTTTCCTGGTTTAGTCTTCTCCCTTATTAATGCAGCCTAAGTCTACTCCTTGTCCTGCACAATTGATCCGTCAACTGTGCGTTGTTTCTTGATTGGGCACCAAAAATATGTTAAACTGTATGATAGTTTACATTTGGACTTCTCATGCGAAAATGTTCTGTCTGTGGGGATGTAAGAACAGGTGCTTTTGTGGGCCAAAATCAATTCATTGGATCTTGTGCACAGAAAATTTGATAACCTTTTATTTGTGTAGCATGTTTCACTAGCTCTTTTAGTAGTTTGACAACTGACTATCAGTGGATGCATTCTATTGATGAGGTTCTGACAGATGCTAGTTTCATAAAGGAGGTTTAAAAGCAGTTAGTGAATCTATGTGCCATTTTCAAACTAATCTGGTATAATACAAGGAAGTTTGTCGAGTATCAATTTAATATGATAATGGTAACAATTGATGTGACCAGAAAGTGGATTATATCCCCATATTGGGAAAGATATTAAAAGGAAAGGAAGATGAACCCTTTTATCATGTCTTTAGATTTTTGTCCCTTTGAATGAAAGAATATGCAGCACATTTTTTCCCTATGTAAGATTGGATATTACTATTATTCGTGCGCATGCTTGTGTGTCTCTATATGTTTGTATTTTTAAGTTGTGAAAAATAGGAAAAACAAGTTCAGTGGATAAGATGAGAAAAAAATTGGGTGAATTGCTTATTGCATGTAGCATCGAATGGTTTCAATTTATATTACTCGGGCTCAAGGAGGAGTGTCAGATATTGGTATGTGTCCAATATAGGGGGTTCAACTTTTTGTAAGTTTTTGGAGGTTTGAACCTTCATGCCCACATCTGTAGATACATGCTGGACATGGATATGCTTAAAGGAAAATGCAGAGCTTGAGCAACATAACAATCTACAGCTGTGCCTCATGTAATTGCAAAATGGAAATTTATTATGCAGGAGGGACAACTTTGAAGTGGAAATATCAACTTACCATCTGAAGATTTTGGTTTGGTTCTCGCTATTTGAAGAAACTTATTATTGGAGTCATACTGAGGAAGAGTTGTTTGTTATTGAACTAAACAAAACCATGTTCAAGTTTCAATTAGGCTTGTTTGGGAGTTTGGAGACATGCTTCTTGGGATCTTTGAGGCTTGGATGGAGTGTTATTTAGACTTTTGATATCTGTATTCGGGACTCAATCAGTCAACCGTGACCTTCTTGCATGACTTTTTTAGATATATCTTTCTTGAAACTGTATTTGGCATATCTTTTGCATCTGAATCAAATATCACTGTGGGAGTTTTGTTCTTCATTGTATGTGGGAATTTACTCTATCATAGTTCTTTTCCTTATTCGCTTTGATGGAAATTGTGTCACTATTTTTAGTCATATGAACTTTAGGTTCATGGTAAATTTAATCAATTGGAACATACCTGTTGATGATGCAGGCATATGATTAAGAAGAAGAGCAAAGAGTCCTTTATTTCATTCAAGGAGGCCTTAAAATATAAGTACTGCTTTTTCACCTTGATTCAATCACACATTGTGCACACACTAGGCCCATTTTTCACAAAAACTCTTTTTATTGCTTTACGGTACCAACAACCTGTTTTGGTGACAGACGGGACAGCTGGCAGATGTGGGAGAACTACAGCCATGTTGCTGTAGATGTTGGCAATATTGGTCAGGTAAAAATCTTGCCTATGCTGTTTGGTTTTAAGGTGTTACTTGGCTGGTAATAATCTGCCATTTTACTACAACCAATCTGTTTTAACATCAAGCAAGTCTTCTCTTTGGCCCTTCTCGGAAGGCTCTGCTTGATTCATATGAAGATCTTACTTTGTCTGGCCTTTCTATGTAGATGATGGAAAGCATTTTATAGTATTTAACCGTTTAAAGCTGGTCTTTTTGAGTTTCAGATTAATCAAGCTTGAGTCATTAAATTTTTTAAACGAACTGAAATTGAGTTTGAGTTCAGGTCAATTTTTTGTATTAACTTGTACTTTATTTATCATCTTTAATAAAAAAATAGTGCTTAATTTAGGTTTCATGTCATTTGGGGTTCAGCTGAGGGTCAGTATTTGGTTTATCAGGGTCTGGATTACCCAGGATTATGTTCACTCAAAATCTCTTCAGGTTTCGCTTATTGAAGGGTTTTTTTTTTTTTTTTTTTCTTCTGTTTGTTAAGGTTTGGTTTGCTGAGATTTAGTCTTTGCTTGGAGGTTAGATAGAAAAATGGTTGGGTAGAGGAGAGAAGTAGGATGAAAGCATGTTTTATCCTTCCATTGATGTGCTTGGTATGAAAGTAGAAATGGACAAAAAAAAAAAAATGTTTTTCCATCCATCGCTTGATTTAGTTAAAAAGTGAGAGGAAGGAAAATTAAAGTAAACTAATTTTCCATCATCCCTTGTAAAAATATTCACTACAAGAATTAATTCCATAAACATGAGTGCTTCGATTTTATGGGCTGTAAGATCAGGTGAAAAAGGTGACATTGACAGGTTTTATTCAAATATGCCTTATTTTCTCTCCCTTTATCCGCCTAATGTGGATGGATTGCGTTTGTAGGCTCGGAAAGAAAACATCCATTTTCCTCTCCTTTTGTTTCCTCTCGATTTTCTCTCCTATCGAAGCACATCTAAAATTCATTTTGTTTCCCCTTTTCATCCTTCCAGTTTTCTGCTGTACCAAGCGAATCCTTAAGAATCAAATCGGGTTAAGTTTTGGATTGTTTGGGTGTGTCATTCAGGTCAGGTTAGACTTTTCCAGCTCTTCTCTGAACCCCGGAAAAAAGCATATGTCAAATAACTTGTTATAAGACAGTTCACTGTACTCACCCTTCACTGCAGTGCTAGCATGAGCTATATGGGTCTTTCCTTGTCTAAGAGACTAAATTATGAACTAGTACTGGTTAACGTGTATAACTGGAAAAGACTTTGAATGAGATAAAAAGAACTTGTGACTTTGAATGAGGCCTTATGGTAAGATAAATTTAAAAATTTTTTTGCTTATAAATCGAAGTGCTTAAACGGAGATTTTTTTACTAAAGTTTTGCTGTCCTTTCTCGTTCTTAATCTCAAGATTCTCTGCTTGTGAGTTTTTCCTCAAACAGCCATCAGTTGAATGATTATCAATTTCAATTATGATTATACTTCTATTTATCTTTTATCTTTCTATATATATGCAATTTTATGTGTTTATTTATCTTTGTAGGCTCTGGAAGCTATTAAGATGGTGTTAAATCTGACCAATAATAAGAGAATTGATGTTGAATTGCTCGAGAGAATCATGCAATATTTGGAGGAAAGGGCTTCAGTTGGACTGTCTGCTGTAACCAATGATGATGATCTGTCCAATCAGACCAGTCCTGATTCACCTTTATATTCTCTTAATCCATCAGCAAATGCTGAGCAGTCTGTGGGAAAATTGAGAGAAAATGAGCATTTGGTGGAATTTCTTGGAAGAATTCTACAACAGGTTTCAAATAGTTCATGCTTGATATATTCTAGTATCTTTTCTCCTATTTGAGAGTGGTGCCAAACTCTCTCATGTGGGGTCATTAGTTGTCTCCTTATAGGATTCTAATGCTTAACACTGATCACAAACCTTCTACATTTGTGGGTCAGATGCATCTGAACTTTGACATATTGCCTTATGCAGGCATTATTTGTACTGTCTAAATGTGGGCTAAATTATGCCTATGTTGATAATACACTTGTGTTTCTAATTGAAGTGAGGCTACTCTCTTTATAGATGCATTTAAGATATGCACAAAGAAGTAATGAAGTTATGCATTTGCAAACAGTAGTAAGTATCAGCACTATATCTAATTATAAGACTTGTCTGATACAGATAGTTCGAAGTGAAAGTCGGCCAGAATTGTGGGGCTTATATGCAAGGTGGCATAGAATTAAAGGTGACCTCACAATGTGCTGTGAAGCACTTTTGAAGCAAGTTAGATCATATCAGGTCCATTAACATTTACAAAGCCTTATATTCTGCTATTGTTAATTTGATCATTTTAATGCATTTTATGAACCACCATGCACATTCTATTCCACATGCTTATTTTAGTTTCCAATTCTGTGGACTGGAATAATTTGTCAACTCTTCCTTCCTTGTGAAAGAGCCTTCTGGTGATTTTACATTCTCTAATATTTACTTTTATATCTATATCCGGACTTCGTGATGAGGTTCGTTTGAGTCCAAAGTAAGAAGTTCAAAAATTTAGGCCAAAATGTGCCATGATGGTTAAGAGGTACAGAGTTTGGCTTGATTTTGGGGAATTCTTATTTTCCAGAAAATAGCCTAGCTTGAGCGAAGTTGAAGTTTGTTCTAAACATACCAACATTGGGTGCCTGGTTGCATGCTGAAGACTGCAAGTAGAGATTTTATCTTGATTTGCCTGGCTTGGACTTCATCCCTTCTGCCTACTACCACCTATGCATTTGCCTCTTTCATTGTCCCCCTTCTTACCTACCAACTGCTCCTTTTCTCATTCTCAGAAAAATATTTTTAGATAGACCAAATAGAAGTACGATGCTTCCCATTTTTCTTTACTTCTTTATAAGAGTATATTAGTAGAAAGAGTTGTAAAAAAAAATTCGATTCCTATCTGATTATGTGTCAATGATGGAGCTTATTTTATTATTCAGGATTGATTTTAGCAATATCTGGAACGTAATTAAGTACCATGATGAAAACAATAGCAGTCTATTCAATCTCTGTTATCTTGCTCTCTCTCTTTGCCTTTTTTTCCTGCATCTGTCTTTATATCCTAATTTAATGAATTTGTATGATGTGTTTAACAAATTTTGTCACCCTGCAATTGATCTCTGAAGAAAATGGGTTTAAATTGCCATAATGTGTGTTATGCCATGAGTTTGAGTCTTAATCTCTCTCTCTCAGGGATCTGATTTGTGGAAAGATAGAGACCGCTTTAAAAGGTTTGCACAGGCCTCATTGGATCTTTGTAAGGTCTACATGGATATTTCTTCCTCTACCAATAGCCGTCGAGAACTACTTACAGCTGAGATGCACTTGAAGAACACTCTAAAGCAGGCAAGTAGATTTGTTTTACTATTTTATAAATTGCATTGTTGCTGTATTTATCTTGTCTATTTTTTCTAATTTAGTGTAAATTTCTAATGCCTTCATATAATTGCTCATTGTTACACTTTTTTTTTTGGTAACTTTCTATGTTATTCATTTTTACTACATCAGCTGTAAGATGCTACAATATATTTGAAGAAAAATAATATGAATTTTTTTCTTCTTATGAATTAATTTGATACAGGCCTATATTCCTTTATATTCTCTAAGTATTAAAAAAGGAAACTTCCCTAAATAATATCCTAAGTTATAGGATCTAATTATACAGCTGTAGTTGACTTTCTAAAATATCTATTTTTACCTAAAATTACTGATTTTCAAAGATTTCCCACACTCCCCCTCAAGCTGGTGAATATAGATC
>JBBYHL010000001.1:9711361-9722795 GCA_038381835.1 Adansonia madagascariensis | reverse complement strand
TAATTTTTATTAATATTATATAAAAAATGATAATTACAATATCCCCCAAGCATACTACTAGTTACCATATATTTTTTACATTATTTTTTTCCTCTCTTTTATTTATTAATTTTTATTTTTATTAATCCCACCTTAATAATCTATGAAGCAAGGGTGAGTCGGCCACGACAATTAAAAAAAAAAAAAATTAAAAAGAAAATAAAATGATTTATTATTAGCTTTTGTCTTTTTCATTTTTATTTATTTCTTGCTTTTAGACAGTCTTGTCATAAAAGAGGTCCAATGTCAACTACTACCACATTTTGTTACTATACTTTTACATGTATTATGTTAATTTTGCAACCTCGCTTCTACACCGTACAAACAGTTGATCAAATCCTTATATTCTTCGTTAACCGTTGACTCATTTATATTTCTTCCATATAAAAAAATCCACACCATTGATTATTCACTCGAAAGTCATTCCACGGTATTTAAAGGAAGAGAACCAAAAAGGCAGACTTAGCATGAGAAACTCTTGATCTTACAGAATAAGGGTAATCGAGTGCCTAAAACAAAGTAAATACCTCTAAAACTAAAGGGTAATATAGGAATGTAGTTAATAATTCCTGTTTCTTATTTGACTATTTAGTTGAAGAAAGAATAGATTTGCAGAGAGAAGTCAGAGATTGAAGAGAGAGAGGAGATCTGTCTGCGAACTCATTTTATTAGTCTAAATTAAAAGAAAGGTTTCAAATTTCAACTCTTTTTTTTGTGGCAAAGTAGTGGAGAAATTATGGTTTGAGGTTTAAAAGAGGGAATTTTTCAGGTTGCAGTGATGGCTGGTGATTCCCTTAATCCCTCACGAAACCTTCAATCATAAACCCTTTTCTCTTTCAGCTCTCAGGTATTCTTATCGCAACTCAAAGGGCTCTTTTTTTTTTTTTTTTTCCTTTTGTTTCTCTAAATCTTGTTATTTTATATGAAGTTGATAAGATCATCTATTTTGATCTGTAAAAAGTTTCTCTGAAAAGATTAGGGTTTTTGTTTCCTGGTAGATTTTATTTAAAATTAGAGTGTAATACGTAGCAGGGCGAACTTTTCGTTAATAGTCTGCGTATTTAATTTCTAGTTGTTTTATAATTGTACGGATTATTACTTAGTCGGTGCTTCTGGTTTAAATGTAATATACGTTTTCCAAAAAGAGAACTTAGCTTGAACTTTAAACCAGGTAGTGTAGCTTAGATTTCTTTTCATTTTCTCTTTTTCATTTTTTTTTTGGGGAGGAGATTGGCAGATTGATATTTTATTCCAACGCATTTGTTCGCCATAATTAAGTTTGGACAGCAAAGTTATGAAATTCTGCTAAACAGCTGACAAGCAAACCTACAAGATGTCATTAAGAAGAAGACTAGAGAATTAAGGATAACTGGTAGGGAGATTGTTTCAATCTCTGTCCCTTCTCCCTCCTTTATGTCTTTGGTTGGATGATTTTACAGTTGTTTTGGAGATTTTGTGATGATATCTATTCTGTCCTCTCGGCTTAGAATAATGTTGTTTCAGAGTTTATTGTTTTCCCCCTCTAACAGGTAGTTTGCGCTGATTTTTTTTTTTTGGGGGGGGGGAGGGGGGATTCGAACTCAGTTCTTTGAGCAGTGGAATATGTTCATCTACCATTGAGCTGAATACTTGGGGTGCTTGTAATCATTGATTTTTTTTTATTTTTTTATTTTTTTTTAAAGAAATAAGAGGATACAAAAAGGAAGGTTTTCAGTAACTTAGACATCGAGGGGAAAACATGGAAGCATTCTTTAAAAGGGCTTCTAACTCTGAGGTTTGTAACAATTTTATAGTTTGATCTGATGCTTATGTCTTTGTTGTGAATTATATCCTTTTGGTGCTGGAAAAAGTGGGAGAACCTTGAGAAAGATAAGTTGGATTTGAGTTAGTAATTTCTCTTGGTTGCAGTTTAGTTTCTAAAATGTTGCACATTAAGCATCAAATTACAGATCAATACATCAGCGCATTTAAGCTTCTCTTATTCCCCGCCATAAAGTTTCTTAATGCCAATCTGAATTTTAGTTAACAATAAGCATTGAACCAAGATCTCTGTCCTCCTCTGGGTTCCTGTGTTCTTTTAGCCTTTTCTTTTATTACTTCAGTCAATTCTTAATACCAGTTTTCTAAGTCCTGGGAAAGCAAGGATTTCAGGTTTCAATTCCAGTCTTGCTTCTTATCAATTTAGGTTAATGTTAAGGTGTTACTGATTGAAAAATGATGAGGCTTTAAGAGTATTTAGCGTCACATTTTCATGTTAAAATTATAAAGGTGTTTTTTGGGCATTGATGCCTAGTTTCTTTCATCTTTGTATTGTTTTCTCATTATTCAAACTTAGTTCTGAATTTTGTTACATACGGCAAAATCTGATTTAAAGTTTTTGTCCTGTTGCAGATCCAATAGCAGTTACTCCTCATAAAGGTTCCTGACAGCCAGTGCTATCTGTTTTTGGTTCTGAAACTGGAAACTGAATAGAAAGTGCTATCGAGTTTGAGTTGCTTGGCAAGTTTGATTTTTCTGTAGTATATGGTGATTCTCTGTTTATGGACGATTTCTGTACATATTTGTCAGCCTGTTTTTGCTTGTAAATGATGACATGTGGCCACAGAGACTCAATTGAGACTAAATGAATGCAGAAAAATCCAAACAATATTTTCATGGATCATTCTAGAGTTCATAAACAATACAACTCTGTGGAGTATGGAAATGGGGAATTCCCTCATGCAACTCAAGCATTTATGCTAGATCCTATGAGTAGCTTAAACATGAGTATAAGACCTCCTGAGCTAAATCGATCAGAAGTCAAACCTGTACTTAATTATTCCATACAGACTGGTGAGGAATTTGCTCTTGAATTTATGCGGGATCGATTAATTCCGAGGAGGCCTTTCATCCAAAATTCTCTGGGTGAATCCAGTTATGCAACAGGATATATGGATCTAAAAGGTGTTTTAGGGATTAGTCATACAGGGTCTGAAAGTGGGTCTGATATGCTTAACATAGTGGGGAAAGGTCCAAATGGGTTTGAAAGAAAAGACCCCTTACAAGAAAACCAAAGTAATTATGGGTCACTTCAATCAGTACAACAGCATACATTGCGCTATGACACTAATGGAAGACTTTTATATATGTCCTTTGGTACCTCTGATGGCACATCAACAAAGTTGAAGGTTCTCTGCAGCTTTGGTGGGAAAATCCTGCCTCGACCAAGTGACAGAAAGCTAAGGTATGTTGGAGGTGAAACACATATAATTCGCATTAGAAAGGATATTTCATGGCTGGAACTTAAGCAGAAGATATTATCTATTTATGATCAAGCAGAAGTGATTAAATATCAACTTCCAGGAGAGGACTTTGATGCTTTAGTGTCTGTGTCTTCGGATGAAGATCTACAGAATATGATGGAGGAATGTCATGAACTTCAAGGCAAAGATGCCTCTCAAAAGCTTAGGATGTTTCTGTTCTCACTGAGCGATTTGGAGGATGCTCAGTTTGGTTTTGGCAACATGGATGGTGATTCTGAGATTCAATATGTGATAGCTGTCAATGGAATGGACTTAGGACCAAGGACAACCTCCACTTTTCATGGGCTCATGAGCTATTCATCTAACAATCTAACAGAACTAGAGGGAAAGAATATAGATGGGGAGACAAGTAGGGTTGGAAGAGACTCAGTTGTAGTTAGCTCTTCAAATGTTCCTGGCATTATGGTGTCATCATCGACTTTTCAGTCTTCTCAACCAGTTCTACCAAGATCCTCAGGTACCTATGAAACCCATCCACAGTTTTGTCATGACCAGAGGATGTTTTATCCATTGCACTATGGTCGTAATTTTTCTAATTATTCCTATATTGCAGAATATTCTAATTCAACTCCTCCTAATGGATTTTTGAATCAACATGAACGCCTGACTGAAGTGCAACCATACAATGGTCTACAACAACAGAATCTGCAGGTGCTAGCGACTGAGTTGAAACCAAAACCTGATGGTTCAGGTCACCAGGGCAATGACCTTGAAAAACTTCATTCCTCAGAAACAGATCACCTGGTTTCTTCTCAGCCACGTGATGGGAAGGTGATAAATCATTTTCTGGTTGAACAAGTGCCAGTTTCAGTTGCTTCACAAGATGCACCTCTTTGTACTTCAAAAAATGAAGCTAAAAACAAGGAAAATGAAAAAGTTGTGTCATCTGTTGATGCTGTGAATCAAGTGCTGGTTCCTAAACCTGGTAATGATGACTATCCTTCTAAGTCTAGTGTTGCTTTTGGTGAAGGTTATGCTGATTCTGATTCTAATCGATCTGAGCCCCTGCTGCCTCCTCACAAGCTTTACTATTCAGAGAGAATACCTCGGGAGCAGTTAGACTTGCTGAATCGATTGTCAAAGTCTGATGATTCATTAGGTTCTCACTTGCTCTTATCTCGTCCACAATCTAATGCAGCACAGCGAGATCCAAACACAGAAACTGTTGAAAATTTATGTGATAGTAATATCGTTCTCCATACTGAAAGCTCAACTGATAAACCTTCAAATATAGATAATAAAACCATTGATGAAGAACTTGCTCAACTGCAAAAGGACAAAGAATTTGCTGATGCTGTTTCTCAGACGAACTCAAAGCTTTTTGAAGAAGTATTGGACACAGGTTTGAACCAAGTAGTATCAAACCCTGAGGACAGTATACAAGCTGCAAACAAGGATAGGGTTCAGGTTGATTGTCTGAAAGATAATCTTCCAGATGATCAAAAGATACTCACATTTGATGAGAAAGCAGAAACTGGACCGGGACTTCCTGTAGCAAGTGAAGCAGCTTTTGCTGTGCATCATGATGCCAATTTGACTAGCAAAAACCCTCCAGGGTACTATCAGGTTGATTTGAGGGCAGAGAGTTCAACTAAAGATGATTCTAAAGAGAACTACCACAGTGGTATTTCCAGGGCAGAGCAGGGAGACATTCTTATTGATATCAATGATCGATTCCCTCGTGATTTCCTTTCTGATATATTTTCCAAAGCAATGCTTTCTGAGGAGTCCTCTGGTGTTAGCCCATTGCAGACAGATGGAGCTGGCTTGAGCTTGAACGTGGAAAACCATGAGCCAAAACACTGGTCATATTTTCAGAAGTTGGCGCAAGATTATGGTGAAAAAGATGGTTCCCTCATCAACCAAGATCATAAATCAGATCAGTTTATCCCAGTGGGTGTAGTTCCCTTGGGCCAACCTGATTCTGATCAAAATTTTGGTGAAGACAACCAAAAGGATGGTCAACCTCAAGTGCAAATCAGTGAAAGCATGCAGTTTGATGCCATGATAGAGAACGTAAGAAAACCAGAGTCAGAATATGAGGTAATTAATTTCAATAGTCAATTGATTTTATACACCTTGTTTTCTTAAATATATCTGCTAACGGAATATATGACTGCTTGAGTTTTTCTAGAAGGGGAAGTCAGAAAAGAGGAATATTGGTCTACCTCCTCTGGATCCTTCTTTAGGAGATTTTGATATCAATACCTTGCAGGTATGCTGCCTTTGTTACAGGTTTTCCTGCTTTTATTGATTCACTTTTGTTGCATATGAAATGGAGTGGGCTACTGTGTGGTTATTTGTAAGAGACAGATGATCTATTATCAACTTCAAATTTTGTACTGGAATTTATGTTGCATCTCTTTCTGCGTTCTGGGACTCTAAAATGTGAGGTTGGCGGCATTTTCTTACAATTTTTTTTTTAAACTCCCCCATGTGCAAACTTTTCACCTTGTTTCAGTACTTCCCAAATGAGTAGTTGTGTATCTGAAGGTGAAACTTGGAGACTTAATGACAAATTCAGTAAGACCATTGTGTTTTTGTAGGGGTTGACCTGTAGCATTATTATGTTGGCTTCAACTTTTTTTTAGCAGGTAGTGGAACAGTACTTTGCGGTGCTTGTTCTTGCAGGCTGCTAGTTGGAGATTAGCTTTCTGTTTGCTCATGTTTATTTATGGGGTTCACGCATAACAATCTAATAAAAACCTAGTATGCAAGGGACAGTCTATATTTATGTGTAGCTTTGAGCACGTACTAGACATGTATTCGGATCCTCATGAGGCTATTTTTTTTTGTCACGCTACATCTACGAAAAGAACAAGCACAGAATTTGATTCTGATGGCTGTAGTTTGCCTGATAAAGTTCTTGAAGAATAATATCCAACTCTGGCTGTTGAACGGTTTCTTAAATTCAGAAAGGCAGTCAAATATATATTTTAGAAGTTTTGTTCTCTCATGATGCTGGTTTGAATTTCATTCTTTCCGATATGCTTAGATTCAGTATTTGTTTCTCATTATAGATGTAATTTTGTTGACTCAAATGCAATGGGGATAAGCTTTTGGAATATCTTACTAGCCATTAAATCCTTTGAAGCTCCATGGATGTATTTCTGGCATTTATTTTGTTTTTGAAACTTCTGTGGCCATACACACTGAAATGAAAAATGCATCTCTTCTCTCACATGCTTGCTATATTTTGGGCCTCAACCCATTTTGACAATGTCCTGCATACTTCCAACGATATTAATTGTTTTGTGTATTAAAAGCTTACTTGTTTGTCCTGGATTGATGTTATAGCTCATAAAGAATGAAGATCTTGAAGAGTTGAGGGAGCTGGGTTCTGGTACATTTGGGACTGTATATCATGGAAAATGGAGGGGATCAGATGTTGCCATCAAGAGAATAAAGAAGAGCTGCTTCACAGGTCGATCATCTGAGCAAGAAAGATTGGTATTTGGCCTTCCTCAAACAATTTTTTTTTTTTCTTCTAAATGTGATACATTTTCTGCATAATCTTTCTTGGCACCATTGGAAAAAAGCCTGTTGATCTTAAATGGAAGTTAGCAAACTAAAACTATTACCAGTTTTTCCTTCTTTTCTTTATTGCTTTTTTTTTTTTTTTTTGAAAGGGGGGGTTTCCAAATAGAAGTCTAATCATTATATATATATATATATATATATAATATTTTATCTCACTAGTTATTGCAACTGCCGTTCTCTCACGCTCTGTTATTATTTTCGTACTTAGTGCTGTACTAAAAGATTTACACTGACATCCTCAGACCATTGAATTCTGGAGGGAAGCCGACATTCTTTCGAAGCTTCACCATCCAAATGTGGTGGCATTTTATGGTGTGGTGCAAGATGGTCCTGGGGGTACAATGGCTACTGTTACTGAGTTCATGGTTGATGGTTCCCTTAGGCATGTTTTACTTCGTAAGGATAGGTAAATTCTCTTTCCATTTGTTACTGAGTAATAGTTTGTCTTCCTGTTTTGAATGGTGTCTTCTATATTAACTATTGAAACCGGCAGAGCATCTGATATTATATCCAAAAAGTGTAGTTCCTCACCTTTATCGTGTGTGTGTGTGTGTGGTTTTTTTTTTTTTTTTTTGGGGGGGGGGTTTATATTCATGATATTTCTGAGATTTTGACCAATGCCTGTTGTTAGTTCATGAATACCTCCTGCTTACTGTTCTGCCTAATCTAAATTTGCAGGTATCTTGATCGTCGTAAGAAGCTCATAATTGCTATGGATGCAGCATTTGGGATGGAATATTTGCATTCAAAAAATATTGTGCACTTTGATCTGAAATGTGATAATTTGCTTGTTAACTTGAAAGATCCTTCACGGCCAATTTGCAAGGTATCCCGGGGTTCATCCATCCTGTGCAAATCTAGTATGTTTCTAATTAAAAACATTTCTAAGATAGTCTCTCTTTCCTAGGTTGGTGATTTTGGACTGTCTAAAATCAAACGTAATACCTTAGTTTCTGGTGGTGTTCGGGGGACCCTACCGTGGATGGCACCAGAGCTCTTGAATGGGGGCAGCAATAAGGTTTCAGAAAAGGTAAGATGTCATTCGTGAAATTAACTTGAACTGTCAAAATAAGCCATATGCTTTTCCTGATTCTTCCCAAGTATCTTCAGGAAGATTTTTCCTGATTAATGCAATCTAAAATCAGCCCTTAAAACTCAATGGAGAGAAATCTTTTGTTTTCTTATTATTCTCTATTATTTAGTTAAGTAACCATTGCACTGATCGGTATGTATTTTCAATTGTTGCCGTGGCATTTAGAGCAGCTACTATCTAATGGAAAAATTAAGATAATGATGGTAAAAATGGCTGCTGCTACTTAATAATGGGCTGTACAGTGGATCATAAGGAGGATGAGTTTGTGCTGAATTTTGCAAATTACAGGACAGTATTTAACTAAAGAGGCATTTTTGCAAAATGTTTATCTGCATTATTATATTCATCAAGATGGTTTGAGAATAAGATGGAGAACCATGTGTGATTTCAAAAGAACATTTAATAAATGTTGTGGCTGCAGGCAGCTCCCTTCTCCAAAGAAGGAAGAATGTAAACAAGTTCTGCTGCCATTTTAGAGGAAAGAAAATGAACAGAGTTTGCTTGTGGCATATCCTAATGCAGCATCTTTCATAATCAATATAAGCAGTAGACCATTAAACTACTCTTGTTTAAACATGACTTTTAAATGAAATGGGACTCAAAAATGGATGAAATTGGTAGTAGTCTAGGACAATCAAGTGTTGAGTCTGAATCCATAAATGGTAGTGCATACTTTAAAAAAAATTTTTTTGAACCGTATTTCTGCAGTTTTCAATACCTCCAAGATATTGACACTCTCAACTACCATTTGTTTTGGATGACTAATAGTTTTTAGTATCTAACTAAAGTATGTACAAGCACACATGCACACACTTATGTGACCACTCTTTTATGGGAGCCTGAACTGAAATATATATAAAAAAGAGATGGGGCAGTGGGTGGGGGATGTGAAAGAAAAGAAAATTATTTTGGTGTTGAGATAATTCTCGGTTATGAAACCTAATAATTTTCTGTAGGCTTCTCTTGTACCTGTTTTCATGATATCATGGTGTGGTTGCATTGATTGTTGCAGAAAACCATGTTCTTGTTTCTAAGTTCTGCTGGGGGTATATAGCTAATGATTATAGTGTCCCTTTTTGAGTACTATTCTTTACATTTCTTTGTTGATCTGCAGGTTGATGTTTTCTCCTTCGGTATTGTTCTATGGGAGATTCTTACGGGGGAAGAGCCTTATGCCAATATGCACTATGGTGCAATTATAGGTGTGACTTGAATACTTTTTCTTGGAACTTTTAAGGTTGTGTTGTGATTCTTTCAGAAGATTCTCTCACCAGTTATAGAGGCAAATGAAAAACTAAACTAACATTATCATAGAACGATATTTTGAAGTAATAGACTAGTTTTCCATCCTTTGGGCTGAAAATTTTGTTCTAAAGCCAAAATCAAAACTAAAAGTATTTTTGGTGCTTCTGATGCACTTGGAAGATCTTTCAAGGCTAGTCTGTATTCACCATGAGGCATTGAGACCTGTTAAATGACATCCGATTTTTAGACTTCATTCTATCGAAAGTATCCGTCCAATGCCTGATTCCTAACGTGGGTATGCTGGGTATCTGGCATGTGTCGTATGACATGCCAAATGCTAATGTGTATGCTTGGTGATGCAATACTAATTGTTAACATCTTGCATCATTGGATACATATTCAAGAATTTAATAAGTTATGATTACATACTGGCTTACATAAATATATATATATATATATATATATATCTATTTATATGTATGCATGTGTATTGTAATAAATATATATATATATTTATATGTATGCATGTGTGTTGTAAACGTGCATATACGTACATCATTGTTTACATATATCTGATGCACATCCATATGTGTATTACTTGGTCATGCCTATAGTCAGAAGTGCCAAAATCATTTTCAACCTGACTTGACTGGCAATTGTGCCTGTTTGACAAACCTAGAGTCTTTGACTTTGATTATTACCTCTAATTTTATCTCTATCAGAAAGCTGACCAAACTTGAGTGACTATCCTCAATCATCATGAAAGGCTGAAACACATCTACCTCCATTAGCTTAAGAACTCAATTACCTGAAATTGAACCTCATCTGATCCATCCACTTGCGGCCTCTGTGATATATCTCAATTATTTAATCTTATAGCTTCTAAAAGAGAGAGCTTATGAGGTATTTAAATTATTTCATTTAACTGAAGTATTCCTTGGATACTGTTAAAACAAATTTATTAGACTTGGCTAGGTCTGACTAACTTATGATTTTAGGATAAATTTGAGCATGTAAAACTGATTGATTGTGGAAAGCATACGTTGTGCATCTTCATGTGACTAACTCTTATTTGTGACCTTCGTTGTCCTTACAGATTAAGATTTTAGTGATATTCTTTTGGTGCCTTCTGTTGGCCGGGGGGCTGGTGCATTTGCAATTTCACATTGCTAAATATCAAAGAACTTATAAATATTTTCCGTTAATAATTTTGTTACTTGCTGCCATATCCTTTTTCTCACATATTTGTTCTTCTATATTATATTTAAAGTTATCTGCTTTAACATCAGATTTTAGCCATTCTTTTTTCATATGCTTAATTGGTGCCCCAAATTCAGTCTCGGATGTTTTGCTGATATCCTAAAACTTAATACTCCATTTTAAACTAAGTTTGATAAATGACAAGTTTTGAGAACAAGGGGCCATTTAAGGTATTGGATGGGTCTAACCTCCATTAATTTCTAATTGTACGAAGGTTTGCCTCTAAGATGGTTAGATGCAATTTCCTGCATTTGCGTTTGTTGTGTTCCCTGTTTGTCATGTATGCATTTATCTTCCTAGGTTTGAGCCATTCTTTCTCTTTTCATGATCTAAAGGTTGTTGATGTCATACAGGAGGAATTGTAAGTAACACATTGAGACCAAAAATTCCAAGCTTCTGTGATCCTGAATGGAGAAAATTAATGGAAGAGTGTTGGGCTCCTAATCCTCTAGCCAGGCCATCATTCACAGAAATTGCCAGTCGATTGCGTACAATGTCAGCAGCTGCTGCTAGCCAAAGTAAGGTGCATGGTCACAAGGCATCAAAATAGTGATGATTTCTGAAAGGGATGGGGATACAGTCTTTTCAAGGTTGTATTACACGATAGGTATTCATTCAAATTGTTCACACATTGAGTAGAACTGATTATTATAATCACTTGAAAGGAGAATGGGGCTTCCTAATTGTTTTTGGAATGGAAGGCTTCTCTTAAAAGAATAAATGTATTGAACGAAAAATTGTGATTTTAGTGTGACGTTGTACTTGAAAAAAAAAAACTTGATCTTTGCCTTTTAAACTTTGTTGACACTGGCTATGCTGTGCGTCTTTTAAGTAATTGGTAAAATTTTCATTGATTTTGATATATCATGTGTAGATGGAGTCTGGCTTTTCTAGAAGTTTGTCTTATTGAGACTTGAATGCTTCTGCTGGTTATAGATAAAATTGATTATATATA
>JBBYHL010000001.1:9684468-9708425 GCA_038381835.1 Adansonia madagascariensis | reverse complement strand
TCTTAACACGGATACCACAATATCCCTTACTTACTATCACATATGTGAAAATTACCAAATCAACAATAAATTGTAGTTTCAAAGAAATAAAATGGCCTAACAAATAGAGGTGAGAAAACGAAAATATGACCACACAATATTAGATATATTATACTAAAATTTTATCAAAATCGAAGATCAAATGACTATTCCATGGAAGAACTAAAGTAAGCAAAGTTTGGTATTCTTTTCTCTCTGTCATATTGAAGCAATCGCCTAAAGAAAAGATGAAAATGGTAGTTCATCTAAACCCTAGAACCTTTCATAAGATTAGGTCACATGCTTTTTTTTTTTTTTTTATCATTTCGTTATGACCCACTTGAGGGGGACGTCCCATGGAGATAAAGCAAGCAAAGTAAATTCACAGAAATGGACGAATGGATTGAGACAAAACATGCAATCATGCTTTGTTAGTATCCTCTTCAAAACCAGTTGGAAGCTTTTAATGAAAATTCCCACGTTGTCCTACCTTGTGGAAGTCGATGGAAGATTTCTCCAGACTATTTTTACCCACAAACAATATTTCAAATTAAATCACAGGAAGGAATTATCCTTAAATACCATAATTAGAATTATTTGTATCAAAATTAAAAGAAAATACATAATTAATTGAGACTGATTGCCGAGCAGGATGAGTGTTTAACACTTTCCTCATACATAACTGACCTAAACGTATTATATACGCAATTGATCAAAATCCTTATTTTCTTCGTCAAGACAAAAAATCACCGTTAATTCATTTATATTTGTTCCATATTAAAAAAAAAACTGACACCATTGATTATCAACCAAAGAAGTCGATCAACGGTAATTAAGGACGGCAAAGAAGCAAACGAAATTTCCGACACCGTAAGTTATTTGAGTTTAATTTAAAAAGATTTAAAATTAACTTGGTCATTATTTAATTAAATTTGAGTAATTTAAATTATCAAAAGAATTAAATTTAAATATTTTAATATCTGATGTGAATAGCTTACGAGTTTAATTAAAATTTTTTTAATTAATATATATATTTTTATTACTTTAATTAGCATTGAAATAACTTAATTCGAGTTTGAGTATCAATAATCTAGCTAGAAATTGAGCATTAAAGTTGAACTTATTTTTGTTAGGAAAACTAACTTAAACAAACGAGTTCGAGTGATTTGATTTTTATCTCAAATCACGCTAAAATTTTGAAAATCATGCTAAAATTTTTTATCTCAAATTTCAAATCATCTTGAAGTGTCTTACTAATTCATAGATCTAATAATATTTAATACTATTACATGTAAAAAATATGATACGAATAAATTTTTAAAATTTATATAATATGAATTATAAACTATCAAATTTGATATAAATATAAATAATTTTAAATATAATTATTATATAATAAAATATATAAATATAATATAAATATATAAATAATCATACCAACTTGTTAGGTAGGTCACGGCTGGATTAACCAGTTTAGTACAGAGTGATAACAATTTGATTTAAATTGATTTTCGATTTTTTTTTAAGTTTTTTTCATAGTGCTAAGTTTAGTCACTGAACTTGAAGTGAAGACAAAGTAAATAACTCTAAAAGTGAAGGGTAATATGGGAATGTAATTAATAAAACTTCATTGTTGACGATTAGAAGAAGGATAGATTTCACTTGCAGAGAGAAGCCATAGATTCGTGAACTCATTTTGTTAGTCTGAAATAAAATCAAGAACCAAAAAAGAGATTTTTTTTTTTTTTATAATAATAGCAGAGGAATTATAATTTGAGGTAGAAAACAGAGAGATTTTCAGATTATAGTCATGGCTGCCGATTCGTTTAACCCCTCTTGAAACTTTCAATCATAGATCCATTTCAGCTTTCAGGTGTTCTTTTGGCAACTATTTTTTTCTTTTCTTTTTTTTGTTTTAATTTCCGTTTTTCCTTTGATGCTTTTTGCCTTTTGTTTCTCTAACTGTTGTTATTTATATGAAGTTAATTAGCTCATTCTATTTTAACGTACGCAATTTTCTCTGCATAAGTTAGGGTTTTTCTGGTGAAGAAATTTAAAACCCAGGTTTGCTATTAGGTTTCTGATTCTAATATTGAAGCTAGCTTTTAGCTTTTAGCTTTTAGCTCTCTCTCTCTCTCTCTCTCTATATATATATATATATATATATTTGTCAATTAATGATTATACAACATAAGGGTTTTTTTTGTCCCCTTTTGCAAGCAATGCAAAAACATGATGAAGCGAATTTTGAGAAGCTGTTATTTAACCTGATTTAGACTTTTTCTTTTTCTCTTTTCTATAGCGTATGAGAAATATGGTTAAGGAATATCGATTATAGGTCTGAATTCTGTTACATGCAGTTAAATCTGATTTAAAGTTTGTCTTGTTGCAGGTCCGATAGCAGTTATTCCTCAAAGTTTCCTGACGGCTAGTGCCATTTATTTTGGTTCTGAAGCTGGAAACTGAAAAGAAAGTGATATTCAGTTTCGGTTTCTTGGCTGGAGTGTATGGTGATTTTTGGTTTGTGGAAGAAGGTTGTGATTTCTGTACGAATATATCGGTCTATTTGATGGCATGTAGTCACGGGGACTCAATTGGGACTGACTGAATGGAGAAAAACCCAAACAATGTTTTCATGGAACAGTCTCGTATTGGTAAGCAATACAATAATGTGGAGCATGGAAATCTGGAATTCCCTCCCGCAACTCAAGCATTTATCCTAGATCCTATGACCAGCTTCAATATGAGTATAGGACCTCCTGGGCTAAATGGAGCAGAAGTTAAACCTGTACTTAATTATTCCATACGGACTGGTGAGGAGTTTGCTCTTGAATTTATGCGGGATCGGGTAAATCTTAGGAAGCCTTTCATCCAAAACTCTCTAGGTGAATCCAGTCATGCAACTGGATATATGGATCTAAGAGGTGTTTTAGGCATTAGTCACACAAGGTCTGAAAGTGGGTCTGATATTTCCATGCTTAACACAGTAGACAAAGGTCCAAATGGTTTTGAAAGAAAAGACTTCATACATGAAAACCAAAGGAATTATGTGTCACTTCAATTGGTACAACAGACTACATTGGTCTATGACAATAATACTGGAAATTTACATAAGTCTCTTGCTACCTCTGATAACACATCAGTGGAGAAGAAAGTTTTCTGCAGCTTTGGTGGGAAAATCCTACCTCGACCAAGTGACAGTAAGTTAAGGTATGTTGGAGGTGAAACGCGTATAATTTGCCTCAGAAAGAATATTTCATGGCAGGAATTTAAGCAGAAAATGTTAGCTATTTATGACCAAGCTCACGTGATTAAATATCAGCTTCCAGGAGAGGACTTTGACGCTCTAGTGTCTGTGTCCTCAGATGAAGATCTGCAGAATATGATGGAGGAATGTAATGAGCTTGAAAACAAAGAAGCATCTCAAAAGCTTAGGCTGTTTCTTTTCTCATTGAGCGATTTGGAGGATGCTCAGTTTGGTCTGGGAAACATGGACGGTGATTCTGAGATTCAATATGTGATAGCTGTCAATGGAATGGACTTGGGAACAAAGACAAGCTCTAATCTGCATGGGTTAACAAGCTTTTCACCTAACAATCTAACAGAACTAGATGGAATGAATATAGAAAGGGAAACAAGAAGAGCTGCAAGAGACTCGGTTATGGTTAGCTCTTCAAACATTCCCAGCATTATGGTGTCATCATCAACTTTTCAGTCTTCTCAACCAGTTCCAAGTTCCTCTGGTGCCTATGAAACCAATCCACAGTTTTATCATGGCCAGACAATGGGGTACCCATTGCAGTATGGTCATGTTTCTTCTAATTATTCCTATATTGCAGAACTTTCTAATTCGATTCCTCCCGACGGGTTTATGAAACGACATGAATGCTTGACTGAAGTGCAACCATACAATTGCACACAGCAACAGAATCTGCAGGTGCCTGTGACTGAATTGAAACCAAAGCCTGATGGTTCAGCTCACCAGGAAAATGACCTTGGAAAACATCACACCTTGGAGAAAGATCAGCCGGTTTCTTCTCAGCCACATGATGGAAAGGTGACAAATCATTTTCCTGTTGAAGTGCCGGTTGCAGTTGCCTCACAAGATGTGTCTCTTTCTATTTCAAGAAATGAAGCTAAAAACCAGGACAGTGAAAAAGTTGTGTCATCTGTTGATGCTGCGCATCAAGTGCTGGTTCCTAAAGAGGGTAATGATGACAATTGTTCTATGCCTAGTAATGCATTTGATCAAGGTTATGCTGATTCTGATTCTAATCCAACTGATATAAGCTATCTTGAGCCCCCGGTGCCTCCTCACAAGGTTTACTATTCAGAGAGAATACCTCGGGAGCAGTTAGACTTGCTGAATCGATTGTCAAAGTCCGATGATTCACTAGGTTCTCAGTTGCTCTTATCTCATGCACAATCTAATGTAGCACAGCGAGATCCAAACACAGAACCTGTTGAAAATTTATGTGATAGTAATGTCGCTCCCTATACTGAAAGTTCAGCAGCAAAACCTTCGATTATAGATCATCAAACCATTGATGATGGGCTTGCTCAACTGCAAAAGCACAAGGAATTTGCTGATGCTATTTCTCAGATGAACTCAAAGCCTTCTGAAGAAGTGTTGGACACCGGTTTGAAGCAGGCAGTTTCAAAACCTCTGGACAATATGCAAGCTGCAAACAAGGATAGGGTTCGGGTTGATTCTCTGAAAGCAGAAACTGGAGCAGGACTTCCTGCAGACAGCAAAGCAACTTTTGCTGTGCACCATGAGGCCAACATGACTAACAAAAACCCTCCAGGGCATTTTAAGGTTGATGTGGGGACAGAGAGTTCAGCTAATGATGATTCTAAAGAGAACCATCTTAGTGGTATTTCCAGGGCTGAGCAGGGAGACATTCTTATTGATATCAATGATCGATTTCCTCGTGATTTCCTTTCTGATATATTTTCCAAAGTAATGCTTTCTGAGGAATCCTCTAGTGTTAGCCAACTGCTGACTGATGCAGCTGGCTTGAGCTTGAACATTCAAAACCACGAGCCAAAACGCTGGTCATATTTTCAGAAGTTGGCCCAAGATTATGGTGAAAAAGATGGTTCCCTTGTTAACCAAGATTGTAGATTAGATCCGTTTACCCCATTGGATGTAGTTCCTTTGAACCAAGCTGATTCCAATCAAAATTTTGAAGACAATCGGAGGGATGTTCCCCTAGTGCAAATTAGTGAAAGTATGCAGTTTGATGCCATGATGGAGAACCTAAGAACACCAGAGTCAGAATATGAGGTAATTAATTTCAATGGTCAATTGATCTTGTACACCTTGTTTCTTAGAGGATATGCGCTAATTTATTACTACTTGGCTTCTTCTAGAAGGGGAAGTCGGAAAAGAGGAATATTTGTCTACCTCCTCTTGATCCTTCTCTGGGAGATTTTGATATCAGTACCTTGCAGGTATGCTGCCTGTGTTGCAGATTTTCCTTCTTTTATCGATTCACTTCTGTTGCAGATGAATCAATAATGCTTGTGATGGAGTGGGCTACTATTTGGTTACTTACAGGAAAAAAATGATTTATTAAAACCTTCAAAATTTTTGTGTTGGATATTTATGTTGCATCTCTCTTTTATTTTGGAACTTGAACTTGAGGTTGGCAGCATTTTCTTACCACTTTTTTCGAGTCCAACTTTTCTTCTGCTTCTGAAATTAATAGTTGTGTATGTGAAAGTGAAACTTTGGAGGCTTAACTGCAAATTCGGTAAGACCAGTGTGTTTTTTAGAGATAAGCAGTTGACCTGTAACATTGTAATGTTGGCTTCAAATTATTTATAGCATGTGGTGAAACAGTACTTTGTAGTGCATAATTGTCTTTGCGGGCTGCTAATTGAAGAACTTAGCTTTCTGTTTGCTCATGTTTATTTATGGGTGCCAGACATAATTATATAATAAAAACCTAGTATGGAAGGGACAGCCTATGTTGATCTGTGGCTGTTAGCACATATTGGGCGTGCATTCTGATCCTCGTTGAAGCTATTCATTTTTGTCACATCGTATCTAAGAAAAGAAGCACAAATTTGATTTTGATGGCGCTAATTTGCTTGATAAAGTTCTAAGCTGTTGAATGGTTTCTTAAATTGAGCAAGGCATTCAAATATATTGTGTTAGAAATATTGCTCTTTTATAATGCTAGTGTAGAGTTTGTTCTCTCTGGTATGTTTTAGAAATCAGTGGTTGTTTCTCATTGTTAACTTAATTTTGTTGACTCAAATGCAATGGGAGATAAACTTTTGGAGTATCTTAATGGCCGTTAAATGCTTTGAAACTTCATGGATGTGTTTCTGGAATTCATTTTGCTTTTGAAAACTTATCTGACATACAAAGTGAAATGAAAATGCCTTTCTCTTCCCGCATGCTTGTTATATTTTGGGCCTGAATCTATTTTGACTACATTCCACATATTTCAAAAAGAATTAAATGCTTACTTCTTATGTCCTGATGTTATAGCTCATAAAGAATGAAGATCTTGAAGAATTGAGGGAGCTGGGTTCTGGTACATTTGGGACTGTATATCATGGAAAATGGAGGGGATCAGATGTTGCCATCAAGAGAATAAAAAAGAGCTGCTTCACAGGTCGATCATCTGAGCAAGAAAGATTGGTAATCCGTCCTCCTCACACACATTAATATTTCTTATACACGTGATGTGATACAGTTTCTGCAAATTCTTTCATGACACTTTGGAGAAAAGCCTGTTGATCCTAAAAGGAAGTTAAAAGACTGAAACTATTACCAGTCCAAAGAGAAATGCAGTACTTTTTTTTCTTTATTATTATTATTATTATTATTCATTTTTTATCTCAGCTAATTATTGCCACTACTGTTCTCTCTCACTTTGGTATTATTTTCATACACGGTGCTACATTAACAGGTTTACATTTGCATTCTCAGGCCATTGAGTTCTGGCGGGAAGCTGACATTCTTTCAAAGCTTCACCATCCAAATGTGGTAGCTTTTTATGGTGTGGTGCAGGATGGTCCTGGGGGAACTTTGGCGACTGTTACAGAGTACATGGTTGATGGTTCCCTTAGGCATGCTTTACTTCGCAAGGATAGGTAAATTGTTACCAAGTAATAGTTTGTTATCCTTACCGCTTTACATGGTGTCTTCTATATGAATTATCAAAATCAGTATAGCAGATATGCACAGATATTATATCCAAAAAGTCTAGTACTTGGGGGTGGGGGGGAGGGATGAAGCCATGATATTGCTGAGATTTTCTCAATTGCCTGTTGTTAATTCATGAACACCTCCGGCTTACTATTCTGCCTAATATAAACTTGCAGGTATCTTGATCGTCGTAAGAAGCTTATAATTGCTATGGACTCAGCATTTGGAATGGAATATTTACATTCTAAAAATATTGTGCATTTTGATCTGAAATGTGACAACTTGCTTGTTAACTTGAAAGATCCATCGCGACCAATTTGCAAGGTAAACTCCGGGCCTGTGCATATCAGGCAAATCTTAGTATGGTTAAAATTAGGTGCTAATTGAAACACTTCTAAGATATTGTCTCTTTTTTCCTAGGTTGGTGATTTTGGACTGTCTAAGATCAAACGTAATACCTTAGTTTCTGGTGGTGTTCGGGGGACCCTGCCATGGATGGCTCCGGAGCTCCTGAATGGGAGTAGCAATAAGGTTTCAGAAAAGGTAAGATGTCATTTGTGAAATTTCTTGAAGTGGCACAATAAGCTATTTGCTTTCCTAATTCATCCCATGGATCCTCCGGGAGATTTTACCTGATCCGCCTGAATCCAAATCCGAACAACCCTAGTTGACAAAAAAGTCAATAATCTGAATCCGCCCAGTCCAGACGCAACTTTACGTGAACCCGAAATGATCTGAACTTGAATGACCGAAATACTTTGATGAAATGATCCAAAATTAAATTGAGTATAATATTACATTTTAAAAATATTAATGTAAATAAAAATAATAAATATAACATAAATTGTTGATTTATTAATATTTAATTTTAAACATTCCTTTCAATCTTTTTTCATTACCATTATTTTTCTTAATTATGTCTAAAATATTAAAAGTCCTTTCCTCTTTTTTTTACTCTAACAACATAATAGAGAATATAATTAAATTTATAGTAATAACTCTAAGGGAAATGTTAGCTAGTGTTTCTGCAGTTTTTTATATCTCAAGATATTGACACCGTCAACTACCATTTATTCTTGATGACTCAGTTGTCAATATCTAAATAAAGTACACATACTCCCCCCCCCCCCGCTTCAACGCACACACACGCACGTGTATATATATATATATATATATGTATGTATACATCTCGTTCTTTTATGGGAGCCTGACTGGTGGTTTGGAGACATGAAGAAAATAAAAATAAGTTGATCTTAAGATAATTCCTCAGTTATGACACATATTCCTTTCCCGTAAGCATCTCTTGTACCTGTTTTTTTGATGTCACAAGTATGGCTGAATTTATTGTCGAGGAAGACCAAATTCTTGTTAACTTATTCTGCCTGAGGTATATAGCTTGTGAACATAGTGTCCCTTCTGATTTTTTGTTGATCTGCAGGTTGATGTGTTCTCCTTCGGTATTGTTCTATGGGAGATTCTCACTGGGGAAGAGCCTTATGCCAATATGCACTATGGTGCAATCATAGGTGCGATTTGAGTACTTTTCGTATAACTTATAGGTTTTGCTTATGTCAGAAGATTTTCTCAGTAGATAGAGGCAGATGAGAAACTTTCACTGTCATAGGATGATCTTTTGAAGTAATGGTAACAACCTGTGTTTTTCCATCCCTCGGGCTGAAAGTTATTATTTTAAAACAAAAAAACTAAACTTGAAAGTTTTGGTACTTTTGATTGATCCTCTTGCAACAACTTTTAAGGCTAGTCTGTTTTATTGACCATGAGGCATTGAGACCTGTTAAATGACATCTGATTTTTAGACTTCATACCATGGAAAGCATCTGTCTGATGCTGATTCCCAGCGTTGATATGCTGGGTATCTGGCATGTATCCAATGTCATGCCAAATGCTATATAACATGTGTTTCTTTGCTGGCGCAATACTAACTGTCAACATCTTGCATCATTTGATACATGTGCTAGAATTTAATAAGTTATGTATACATACACAAGCATATATACAAGCAAAGATATGAATGTCTAAACATGCATTCACGTTACATAAATGCACACCATATGATGTGTATGCATGTGTATATTATTTTTCATATGCTGGTTTGGAGCCCCAAAATCACAGTCGGATGGTTTGGCTGATATCCTAAGATTTAATGGAAGTTGTGAACATAGTTTAGTACTCCATTTGCTTATCACAAGTTTAAGAACAACAGCCATATTTTGGTTCTTGGATAGATCTAACCTCCATTAATATCGATTGCCTCTAAAGATGATTGGATGCAATTTCCGGCTTTTGCATTTTTTTGTTCCCTGTTTGTTTTCATTTATACATCTATCTTCCTAGGTTTGAGTCATTCGTTCTCTCCTCATGATCTAAAAGTCGTAGATTAATTTAAATAATATTTGTTGACATACAGGAGGAATAGTTAGTAACACACTGAGACCGACAATTCCAAGCTTTTGTGATCCTGAATGGAGAAAATTAATGGAACAATGTTGGTCCCCTAATCCTGCAGCCAGGCCATCATTCACAGAGATCGCCAGTCGATTGCGTACAATGTCAGCAGCTGCTAGCCAAACTAAGGTGCATGTTCACAAGGCATCAAAATAGTAATAATTTCTGAATGGGATATAAGTCTTCTCCATCATATGTTACATGAAGTTTTTTTTCATTCAATTGTTCACACATCGAGTTGCATTGGGAGTAGTATCGACCTACGTTATCTGAATTCGATACTCGTGCTTGACACATATTGAGATATGGGTATGGAGGTATAAGCCTCTGAATATATGAAAAAACTTAGAAAAAGTGAGCATACCCTTATTGTACAAATACTCGTATCAACATCCTCGAGTCCGGGTAACATAGATTATAATCACTTGAAAGGAGAATTGGCTTCCTAATTGTTTTTGAAATGGAAGACTTCTCTTAACGTAGAAACTTTTTTCCCATCCCATTAAATGTATTGAAGAAAAACTGCGATTTAGTGCATGTTTGGACTTCAAAAAACTTGTATATTGCCTTTTGCACTGTGTTGACATTGGCTGTGCATCTTTTAAAACAATGAATACTATTTTTATTGATTCTGATCTCATGTAGAGATGAAGTTTGGCTTTCCTAGAAGTTTATGAGGCTTGAAAGCTATGTTAGTCGGGTTCGGGTGTGATTGTAAGATACGAGTATGTGTCTAATAAGGATATGTTCATTTTTTTTTCGAAATTTTTAGATATTTGGAGGGTACTTGAAAGGTTATATCTTCATAATCATCTTCATATCAATGTTTGAATATACGTGGAGCATGAGTGTTAGACATATATATTTCAAAAAAACTGAAGAGTCGAAGTATTTGAAAGCATTTGGTGTTTGGAGAAAGAACAACTCATAGCCAGCGAAGGACTTTTGTAAGACAGGTATTCAATCTGCAAAATCCAAAAACTGCTTTTCTGAGAGAGGGGAAATTGCTAGTGCAATTGGGCGTATATTGTGATTGTTCCTGAGAACAATGATGAAAAAATCAGATTGATCGATCGGACTAATTGAATCGAAAACAGAAAGTGTTATCCAATACTAATTGAATCGAAAACAGAAAGTGTTATCCAGTATAGTATAGTATATAAAACCGGTAATATCTTGAACCGGTAGACAACTAGTTCAATTGATAAAGAAGTTGGTAAAAGATAAGTTTTATATATATTTTTTGAAAATTTGTTTGTAAGCGGTAAGATTTGAATATTAATTTTTAAGTTTTATATTAAAATTATATTACTAAGTTAAATTTATATTTTTATTAATTATTAATGATATTTAGTATTTATTTAAAATTAATTTTTTTAAAATATTAAAATTAATTTTATATAATCAATTTAATTAATAAAAAATAAAAAATTTGATCAGATTGATCTCCATTTCGATTTTTTTAACTTTGTGTAAGAAAAAGATAATAAAAGGATGAAGTATGATGCAATTGCCAAGCAGATCGCATGAAGTATGATGCAATTGCCAAGCAGATGGCAGCAGTATTGGCCTCCTTTTAACCCATGGAGGGGACAGCCTTAGCCTCCCTAACAAGTTGATCACCTTTAAATATTTTGAAAGTTTAATAATTTATTTTATAAAAATTTTTATCATTTTTCATGTTATTCTATGTTTTTATTTTCTTTGGGCAAAGTGAAGCCTTTTTGTCTTGAAAATTTTAAAATTCAAGTGTAAATTCGGGTTTACCTTGGAGTAGCAATTTGAATTTTTATTTAAAATAAATTAAAAATAATTTTTAATTTGGCTCACGGGTTGAGTCAATTTAGATTGAGTTAGTACTTGAAAATTTTGAAATTCAAGCGCAAATGGAAATTTGGCTCGACATGGCAATTGGAATCATTGTTTAAATTAAATTAAAAACAATTTTTATATATTTTTAAAATTAAATTTAGACAAAAATATTATTTTAATAAAATAACAATGACCTAAGTTAGATTAGACGGAACCATAAAAATCAATATTCAAATTAATTCAAATCAATAGGACTGTATATAAGTTGGTCAAATCGACTTAACCGATAAAATTTAGTTAATTCAGTTCGGTTAAATCAATTTGATGGTTATGTCGGTTTATTTGGTTAATTTGATCGGTTATCAGTTAATAAAATTATTAACTAAACTGACTAAATTAATCGAACTTTTAAAATTTACATATTTATGTATATTAATAGCCTAGTTAAACTATAGTCGAATCAAATATACAATCAACTAATCCAAGACTCAATAAACCCATTTAACTGAATCAACTGACAGAACTAACTGAATTTTAATAGATTCAATTAATTCGATTGTGATTAAAATAATTAATTAATTTAATCAATTTTTTTAATAAAATTAATTAATTTAATTTTAAATATTTCTTCATTAAATTGATCAAATAAATCGAATACACGGCTTCTACAAATCAAGTTAAATTCATAGAATTTGAACGGCTATAATTTGGTAGAGGACAACGGCTGAATAACAGCGAAGGATTCAAGTGTACCTGCCTTTTTTTGTCACGCGACGTTGGATCATATCTTTCTGACAAGCCCACGCGCTTTCCACGTGCTCCGTAACTTTTCTTGTAAAAGCTCTAAATTACCCTTCTTGTTGACTCATTTTCACGAAACAGCCCTCCCCCAACATCGACGGTCAGTCCTTTCCCTCGTATCGTATACGTCAATGGTAGAAAAACGCTAGCGTGCTCCCACAGTCACCTTCTAGTCCAGTTAATATTAGCCACGTGGAATCAAAATAATTTCAGGTTCAGTTTCCCACTGGTCGACACGTGTCCTTCTATTAGATACCCCATGTGTCTCTGTCCCTTTCAAAATTCAAAGTCTTTCTTTCTTTCTTTCTTTCTCTCTTTCTCCTTTTATGCTTTATTTCTTTTATTTATTTACATTGAAAAGCTTTCACAGTCCTTCCTTGCTTCTTCTTTTTTTTTTTTTTTTTTGTATTTTTTTGGGAAGATTCAGCTTCAAAAAGGAAGATAAATTACAGGTAAATTTTGTAATTTCTTTTAATTTTGGTTTTTGGGTTAGTACTCTCTTGTTTGGTTGGTGGGAATTGGGAAAGAACTAAATAGAAAAAGAACTTTCTTTCCCCTCCCTCCTTTCTTCTGGGTTTTATCTTTTGTATTGATTTGGGTTTATGACCACTAATCATAAGATTAAACAATAAAAGAAAAAAGTTAAAAACTTCAGTAATTATTGTTCTAAAAAAATAATTTTTTTCTTTTTTTTTTAAATTTTGTTATCAGTTCGTAGTTAATCTTTAGGAAGCAAGCAGAGCATTTAGGCTTATTGTTTGGATGAAATGGGTCAGAAGTTTACTTCCTTTTTCATTTCATGCATGGTTATCTTTCTTTGAAAAAACAAATCTAAATGTTATTTAGCCATGTAAAAAGAAATAAAGTTTTGGGCTTTTATTATTTGTTTAATTTCATTTTTATAAATTAAAATTGCAATTACTTAGTTATAATTTGGTTACTCATGCATCTTAATTGCATGGATAGTTTTCAAAGTTTAGGATTTTGGATTTTGATAGTATCCAGCTTTAAGTTTAGTTGAATAATTTGTATTTAAAGATCTTGTTAAAGTAATTTAATATTTTAAAAAAATTGACTTTGAAGTGATTATCTGCTTTATTTTCGTTTCAATTTTTAATCACTCAAAAGCATGAATCTCTATGTTCCTGAATTTGGGTTAGTTTTGGATACGGGTATACTCAATTTATTTCTATAATTTTCCCATCTATTTGGGGATCATAGCCTCGTACTCATATCCGAATATGTGTTGGACTCATGTTTTAAATACGGGTATTTTAGGAAAAATGAAGAGTCTGAATAATATTGACAAGTCTAAGGAAACCAATTATATATGAAAAAAGAGAAATCGTTGCATATTAATGCCTGAATTCTAGTTGCTTGCATATGGTTAATGTGTAAAACTTTTGAGCTTAGTTTATATGGCTGTTTGATAACATTGTATTAAAATTATTTTTTTCTTTGGTTTATATTTTATTTTATTATTTGGTGACTCGAACTTTTCGATAAATGGATTAGCTGTAAGATGGCCATTTTGTTGCTGTTATTGGTGCATATTGCTTGAAATTTGAGGAGAGAGTTTCATTTATCATAAACTTCTGACTAATTTCTTGCCTTGTGGCTAGCAAGAGCTGACACTAGGAGACTGCATTGAATTTTATGTTTTTTTTTTCCCCTGCAATTTTAGAGCAAAAGTCACATCACAAGTTGGATGTAATTTGGGTTTTAAATTGCGGTCACTGACATGTCATGTTTATCGTGGTTGCGGATGTAATAGATGCTATCGAGTTCAATTTCCGTAATGTCGCATTATGGCTGTTATTTAAATCCACGGATGTAATAATCACTTACTAGTTTGGTTAATGCCTAATTATGTGTTATGCCGAAGCTAACTTTTGAACTAAGTAAAAGAAAAAGGCATTGCAAGGTTAAGGGGAGGAGGAAGTGGAGAAGAGGTAGGTGGATTTTTTTTTTTTTTTTTTTGGGGTATGAAGGAGGTCAGTCTGGAAATATGGAAAGGATTGTAGATTTTGGGTCTGCATAAATCAATTGAGCTAAGTCCCGGGTTTAGAGCTTCTTGACGGTTAAACGGAGATAATATGTTTTAAGTTCTGTTATTTTTTGGCCATTCAAAGTTATTTACTTAATATTTGTGTATTATTTGTGTAGCATCTTGAAAATGGTGGTTTGAAGAATATATGTTAGCAGTATTACGCATTTACACTTTTATCTGCTTGATATCTACTTTGTTATCTTTATTTGTAACAGCGCGGGGTAATTAGAAAATCGAAACAAGGGCAAAGGGATCTTCTGTAAAATTACGATGGATCAATCCCAACAAACACAACAGCAGCAGCAGCAGCAGCCTGTGATGGGAGTTGTACCTGGCGCTGGACAGATGGGCTATTCTACTGGTCCTTACCAAACTGCACCCATGGTCGCTTCCGGCACTCCGGCAGTGGCGGTCCCTTCACCGACTCAGCCTCCAGCTGCTTTCTCTAGTTCTCAGCACCAGCTCGCCTACCAACAAGCTCAGCAGTTCCACCACCAACAGCAGCAGCAACAACAACAGCAGCTTCAAATGTTCTGGGCCAACCAAATGCAAGAAATCGAGCAAACGTCGGACTTCAAGAACCACAGTCTCCCACTTGCCCGCATCAAAAAGATAATGAAAGCGGATGAAGACGTGCGGATGATATCAGCAGAGGCTCCCGTTATTTTTGCAAAAGCTTGTGAAATGTTCATCTTGGAACTGACGTTACGCTCTTGGATCCACACGGAAGAGAACAAAAGGAGGACACTTCAGAAGAACGATATCGCAGCTGCCATTTCAAGGACTGACGTCTTCGATTTCTTGGTCGATATTATTCCAAGGGACGAATTAAAAGAGGAAGGACTTGGGGTCACCAAGGCCACTATTCCTTTAGTTGGTTCACCTGCTGATATTCCATACTATTATGTCCCACAGCATCCTGTGGGGCACCCACTGTATCCGAGCCAGCAGCCTCGACCACCACCCATGGCTTTCATGCCACCGTGGCCCCAGGGTCAGGGTCAGCCGCAGCAGCAGCAATCTCAACAGCAGCCAACTGATTCTTGATCGAGAAGGTGCGAGCCTCGGTACATCGTATTTAGTTTGGTTGTTTTGACATTTCTGATAGTCAGAAATTAAATCTAGCACTGGTTTATCTGTAGTTAGGTTGTAGTCGTAGGTCTACGTAGGAGTTGGAACTCTGAGTCGGGGATTTTTGTGATGCTAGCTTTCAATTCTGTTAAAAAATGATGGAAAATCTCGAAGTGGCTATGTTCTTATTAATGGTTGAATGATTAGTTGGAAAAGTTTCATTCAAATAATCATATGATTCAGAATCTTGATAAATGAGATTCTTCTCAAGCCTTCCAATTAACAATCAAATTAAAAGGTCTGTCCGTTCAAGTGAAAAGGTTCATTCGATATTTGAAAATATTTAAATAAAAATATTAAACCCTAAATTCAGACAAACAAAATGATACTTGTTTTGAAAATGAATCGAACCTTGAGCATTAATATTTTTCTCAGGCGAAGTTTATTTTTTATTAATAATATAAATGTTCAAGGGATCTATTCTTTTTAAGGGAATCTATCCTTTTAATCAATCATCTTTTAAGAGAACAATGTATTGATCTTGTAAAAGAGATCGGATCTTTCTATATGAAAATTTGGTGACTTGTGTGGGCTTGAATGGTCTTTTGTGTATACAAGCTAAGTTTAGGCATTAAATTTTTCCTGTGTTTCGGGTTGAACAAAGCTTGGGTTATTATAAAGCTCATTGATATATAATTTGAACTCGACTTGAATTTAACTTGATTTATAAATAGGTCTAATTATTAACATGTTTTCTTTAAACTTGGTAGTATTAAACACGATTACACGAGCATAACATACATAAATTAATAAAAACACGATATGATATAAAATACATTTTTAAAATTTTATATAATATAAATTATTAACGCATCAAAATTGATGTAAATATAAAATACTTAATTTAACGGGATTGAATATTTCTCATAATGATATCTTAATTTTCACGAAAAAATCAAGGAGTTTTCCAACTTCTCAAGTCTTGATAGTTTCATCGTGCAAATAAAACTCATGTTGGTTACCATTATTATGAATATACATAAAGCAATCTCAAAGATACCAACCTCGATTAATTCAAGTAAGGCATTTATTTTCTTTAAGTAAGATTTTTCAAGTTTGAGTCTTTGAACGAAGAAAATTAACATCGGAAGAACTTTACCCCTCTTGTGGGTCTTCCTAGCTTGAATCGGATTAGTTGGGTCTAGTGAACTTTAAGCGATCTAAAAAATTACAAGTGTAGGACTGCAATTAAACCTGCTCAAAAACTAGGCAATTTCTTTGGTTCGACATGCGCCACTCATATTGTATCGAATTTGATTTTTATTTTTAGTATATTTATATAATAAAAAAATAATTTTTATTTTAATTTAATTATAAAAAAATAATATTTTGATTATTTTTTATAAAATAATAATTTACATCATCGAGCTGAGCCTAGGTGAGATTTAAAAAATTTTCAAATTAGGGCTTACCAGTAAGCCTAAATGCAACGGATAACCTTAGATTGGATTTATTTTCTTATTCCAATTATTTCTTTTTCTCATTTTCTTGAAGTTTTTCCAATTTCTTAATATTAACGTAATCTAAACAATTATCAACGATGCTCATATTCAACGTCACATACATTATCTTCGACAAACTCTCCGTTGATCTTAGACTTGGTAATATTAGATACGATATAAAAAAATAATTAAAATTTGATATAGAATATGATACGATATGAAAGATAATAAAAATAAGACATGAATGTACGGATATTTCAAAATCAATTTAATACAAATTATTAATGGATAAAAAATTTTATAAATATAAAATAATTTAAACACAATTATGATATAATTAAATATATAAATATTACGTAAATATACGAATTTTTAATTCTAATCCATTTAACCATGCATGGATTTCATTGCCTAAAATCAATGGATGAGTCCATGTGTATAACATTGTCTATCACCACTTACTTGTCAAGTATAATGACTACCTTACTTTTAATTAAAATATCCGTAAACAAAGTCGAACATAAATTTAAAAATGAGTACGAAAATATGATCTTTTAAGTTAAGATCCTCAAAATATATAAAAAAATCTTTAAAAAATTAAATATACTATATCATATATATATTTATATCCGACACTCCACTCGAATTTGAATACTTTAGGGTATTGCACAAAAATTGTACAAAATGATTGAGATAGATCAAAGACATAAGGATTGACCGATATATGATTGAGCTAAATGAATGAACAAGTCCAGAAATCATAACTAGGAACATAGTAAGAATCATATATCTGTGAAAGAGAATATGCATGATTTATCTCTGAACCTTCCACTGCCACCATTAATGTCTGGGCTTCATTAGATGTTTCAGCCAACGACAAACCAACACAATCTTCCATGGCGACAACTCTGTCGGCTGCAACTGTTTGGCCACTGCTTAATAAAGGTGATGATGATTCTTCCATTTTCGAAGGCGAATCATCAGTTTCAGAAAGATTTTCGTGCCTGGATTTGTATTCGATTTCTGCAGATTGGTTCGATTTTCGAGGAAATATCCTTGTTATGTTTCTTCTTCAACCGGGTGTTCCAATAGTTTTGTATTTCGTTGTCTGTTCTTTGTGGCAATTTTGCAGCAATTGCAGCCCACCTGAAGAAAAATTCCCAACACTCAGAAATAGTCTTAGTTGGCTGGATTTAAATTACGATTGCGGATACGTCTTTTTATCATATCTAATTTATTGCAATCACGAATTTAATGAATGCAATAGTAATCAATATCAATGAATATCAGCAATGAAAAGGCTGAAAAATTCAACAAAATAGCAATCATAACACTGTATTACAATCGCTATTTAAACCTTTATTCTTAATTAACTCTCTGAAATGAAATAACACCTAAGTTAATCAGATGTAATAACTAACCGATTTCCCATAATTTTGTGCAACTTGACAATGATTTCTTCTTCTTCTTCTTCTTCTTCTTCCCTGCTGATGTTCCCACGCTTTATGCCAGGCCTTAAGTAATTCAGCCTTCGAGGTCTGCAACTCTTCCCTGTCCTTGACAGACCTAGAAATTCAAACTTGGTGTTGGTCATGCTTTGATATCTATTGTTTTTTTTTTTTTTTTTTTTTTTTTTATAAAAAGGAGACCGCAACCCGAAATAAGATCGAATTCTAGATTTGTTGGAGATCACCTCTTAAGAATGACTACATAAATCAATTAAACTAAATTTTAAGTTTATCGTGCTTTAATTTATTCATTAAGATTGAGTTTGAATAGGTTGATTACATACCTACAAAGGCTGTAATCTGAAAATAAAAGAAGGCATTGCATAATATTGTTGGAATTTGAATCTTAAATTTACTAGACGCTACCTCTTAGTTGCATAAATCAACTAAGTTAAGCCTCAAATTCATTATTTTTTAATTTTATTCATCAAATTGAGTTTGAATAGGTTGATTTCTTACCTACAAACAAGGCTACAATCTGAAAATAAGAGAAAGGATTACAAATGCTACTGGAATTCAAACTTCAGATTTATTAAATGCTACTTCTCCTAAAAATAACTGTATCAATTAACTAAGTAAGGCCCGTAATGTTTTAATTTGATCCAGTAAGATTGAGTTTGAATATAGGTTAAAATTACTAACCAGCATGTCTTGGAATTTCATTCAAATTCCAAATGCCAAATCTGCTCATGTAAGCTATCAACTTCTGATCTTCTTCAAGGCTCCATCCACCTTTCCTTAGAACTTCCTTTCCCTTGTGATGAATTTTTTTGCCATCAATTTCTTACTTAATTGGCAAATTCTATACCTCAAAAGTAACCAAAGTTATTAGTAACTTTTGAATCTTAAATCCCAAAATGTTTTTGGACATTGTTCTTATAGAGTTTGGAAACTAAAATCAAATATATTTTAATCCTTAATATATTATTATATGTATTTTTTTCCAATCTGCTAAAGAGTTAGCTTGCTAAGTCTTTTATTATTCCTTCAAGTCAACAAGGTATGGTTTTTTTTTTATTTGAAAAAAAAAGAAAAAAATATTTAAAAAATAATTAGTTAAACATGATAATAGAGTCAAGTGGCTAAATTCTATTATAATAATATAAAATAAATAATATAGGATAAGTAGAGTTAATAAATTTCACAATCAAAATTAATACGTTGTTACATTTTTTTTGAGGTATATTTTAAAATGAGTGAGTTAATTTTATAACACTAATAAAATATTTTTTTACTCAACAAGTGAGATTAAAATGCTCAAAGTCTCATTTCTTTTTTTTTTAAATAATTTTTTAATTTTTTAATTACTCAACAAGTGGTATCAAATTGGATATCATACAAAATCAAACTGACCCAAACCATATTTCACTCGTTCAAATCAGTTTGGTTCATCATTTTTTTTTTCAAATTTAGAAATTATTTTCTATAGTATTTTTTAATTTTTTCACTAATTTAGAAATAAAATATTTTTATGTTATAAAAATAAAAATTAATTAAAAATTGACTAAAAAATTTTGGTTTGCTTCGAATAATTGTAGTTTTTAACATATGAATTGAAAATTGAATTGAACCGAGTATATTTAATTATTAATTGAACCGAAACCAAACCAAATTCAATAAAAAATAAAAAAATTATTTAATATGATAAAATTTAGAAAAATTGAGGATGATCAATAATTGTCTCTAAAAAAAATAAAAAATTGTGTCTAAAAGTTTTGGGGACAAAAGATCGTCCCTAAAAATAATTCTCTAAAACTATGTTTTTGAAAAATTTTAAAGATAATATTTATCTTCAATACTATTAAATTAAGGATGACATACGTTTCTATTATTACTAAATTCTAGATCGAGAAGACATATCTTTTGATCAACTTTTATCTCGTTACTAAAAAAACTCTTATTTTATAATGTAAGAAAAATATAATAGTTCAATTTTTTTTTGGAGGGTTTAACCAAAGAGAACATGCATTTTGATTTTTGGATGTTAGTCACTTATGTTGCAATCTCCTATGTTATCCAACTCCAAACAACGTTATAAATTGTTTTCATTTTTTTGCAGTTTGGTTGTCCCTTTCCCTAACAATTTTGCTTGTAAATGCAAAGAATAAAATCTTCAAGTTTTGCCTTTGTATTTGGAGCCAGCTTTGTAAAATAAATAAATAAATAAATAAACTACTCTACTTGACGTCATCTAAAAGGATAATATCATGGGATAGTTTCATGGTACAAGAAAAACTAAAGCAATCAAAAACCTAAACACGTATTTTCGATCGCGTTATGATTATGAATATAATATATATTTTTATAATCATTGTTATTATTACAATCATATTTTTTTTAATTTTATATTAATGTAAAATATGTTAATTATAATTATATGATTTTTGTATTTAGTTTTAAAATATATTATGACATGACATGCTATGATCCTTTATTTATATTAAAAAAATGATTCACAAATTATAAATTGAATTTATATACGTTTAATTTACGGTCAAAAGTTTGATCGCTTAAAAAGTCTCTAATTATTCACATGTTACGATAAATATTAATGATGAAAAAAATAAAAATTATAAAATAACGATTGTAATATCCGTTATGATTATTATATAAATTCTGATCAAAATCAAAAAATAAAAATAAAAAAAAAAAGAGAAAGTAGATTGGTGTAGAAGAGAGGTTGAACTATGCCCAAAAGCATGTTAAAGGCAATTGGGTTCCTTGCACGTCACATTCATTGGCTGGCCTTATATTCGTATAGTTTCAAAATCCCTTTCGTATAATTGCACAAAATAAGAATCTGCTAGCCTTATTTTTCTTCTAAGTTTCAGTCTTTTTTTCTTTTTCTAATTTTATAGGTAATAACTATTCAATCTATACCTTGGAAAAGATACGGTCATAATGGGGGATTGCCTTACACTTTCCTCTCCGAGATATGTATCCAAAACAAAGAAGGCTTTGCCAATCGAAACAGCATTCAGGCTTCCATCTCCATTACCCACATGGCCGCCAGGTACGTGCCTCTGTTTGAATCTCTAACAGGAAAAATATTATGACGTGAAATTTAAATTACAATCGTATTATGTCTATGAAGCACAAACATTTCTTTGTCAGAGGAATGTTTAAATATTAGACACGGTTCTGACGTGGTGGAATATATCTTAGAAATGTCAAAAAATATAAATAAATTTAGGCACGAATAAAATATAATTAAGATATGATTGGACATGTTCAGACAATACTAGACATGCTCAGACAGGCAATGAAGGTTTTTTTTTTTTTTTTGGCTTTTTTCTCCTAAATATAGAATTAATAATTAGCAATTTGATTCTAATAATTATTTTAAGGTAAGTTTTTAAAATGAAAATTATTCTAAAAAATTAAAAACTATTGACATGTTAATTGAAAGTATAATTTTATATTTTTATTGTGTATTATTATAAAAAATATTTTTATTGTCACGTCATGTCTTGTCACACCTATATCTGAATTTTTTAAAAACCCTTATATCATCATGTCCATGTTGTTTCGTATCTTTTTTACATGTTCGTACTTCTTAGCATTGTGTTTATTTTTGCGATCAATTGTAATAAATATCAATAACAATAACAATTTTAAAAAATAATTATAATATCACTTTAAAACCACGATTTGAATCTCTAATTATCTTCCTTGGCCGTTTAATTGAATTCAAGAATTGCTATAGGTGAAGGGTTTGCGAAGGGAAGTATCGATCTTGGTGGAATACAAGTGTGCCAGATATCAGCTTTTACAAAAGTGTGGGCAACTCATGAAGGGGGTCCAGATAACCTTGGGGCTACATTTTTCCAACCATCATCGATGCCTGACGGCTACTACATGCTAGGCAGCTATGGTCAGCCCAACAATAGGTCGCTTTTTGGTTGGGTTCTAGCAGCAAAAGATGACACCAATGGCGATCTGTTGAAACAACCCATCGATTACAACCTTGTTTGGAGCAGCGAGTCATTGAAGATCAAGCAAGATGGCAATGGCTATATTTGGTTGCCGATGGCTCCCGAAGGTTACCAGGCTTTGGGCCATGTCGTCACGAATAGCCGAAACAAGCCATCCCTTGACGAAATATGTTGCGTTCGATCTGAATTTACTGACCAAATCGAGAGTGGTGAATGGATATGGGGACCTAGGAAGGAAATCAATGCGAAAGGATTCAACTTTTTCAGTTTAAGGCCGATCAATCGAGGATCTCAACTTATGGGTGTTTCGGTAGGCACATTTGTAGCTCAAGACCCTAATGATGCTGCTTCTGGTTCCCATGCTCCTCTAGCTTGCTTGAAAAATGTCAAATCTAATATATCTTCAATGCCTAATCTACGTCAGATTGAGACACTGTTTCAATCTTACTCGCCATGGATTTATTTCCACCCTGATGAAACCTACCTCCCATCACCCGTCAGCTGGTTTTTCGTCAATGGTGCATTACTATACACAAAGGGAAACGAGTCGAAACCTGTTCCCATCGAACCTTCGGGTTCGAATCTTCCCCAAGGCGGCTCAAATGATGGTAACTATTGGTTAGATCTCCCCAAGGACGAAGCATCCAAGGAGAGAGTAAAGAAAGGAGATTTGCGAAACTCCCAAGTTTATTTGCATGTAAAACCTATGTTGGGGTCAACCTATACGGACATTCAGATATGGGTATTTTACCCTTTTAATGGAGCAGCAAAAGCTAAAGTAATATTCATCAACATTCCATTAGGAAAGATTGGTGAACATGTAGGTGATTGGGAGCATGTTAGTTTGAGGGTCAGCAACTTTAATGGCGAATTACATAGCATGTATTTCTCGGGACACAGTGGAGGCTCATGGGTGACTGCATCGGAGCTCGAGTTTAATGGCGGAAATAAACCATGTTGCTATTCATCGTTGCATGGTCATGCAATGTATTCAAAACCTGGACTGGTTTTGCAAGGGAATGGAAGGATTGGGATTAGAAATGACACTGCGAAGAGCAAGATTTTCATGGATACTGGGCTCCAATTTTCATTAGTTTCAGCTGAGTATTTGGGCTCAAGAAGTGTTGCTGTCGTTGAGCCACCATGGCTGAACTATTTCAGGGAATGGGGTCCGAAGATAAGTTATGAGTTGGCTGATGAGATCAAGAAGGTGGTAAAATTATTGCCTGGGAAGCTTAAATCTGCTTTTGAGAAATTTGCGAGAAGCCTACCAAATGAAGTTTTAGGGCAAGAAGGGCCTACTGGACCTAAGATGAAGAGGAGCTGGAATGGGGACGAGGTTTAAAAGGTTGCTTCAAACTCGACAATACCTCGAATCCAAAATAACTCGATCTAGATCTGTTCAGTTGCTATCTCTATTTAGAATTATGACATCATTAATTGTTATGAAATGTATGCAAAAAATCATGCTTCTTCAGACAAGCTAGGGACTCGATCTCTATATGAAGAGCTCTCATCAAGTAATAAAATTGCCAGCGGATTGCTAGTAAACTGAATTTCGATATATGTAAAACTTACTAACATGTTCATGCAAATCTAACATTTCTTTTAATTATCTCAAAGAAA
>JBBYHL010000001.1:9667883-9680816 GCA_038381835.1 Adansonia madagascariensis | reverse complement strand
TTTTCAATATAATTGGTGGATCAATTCATGGAAAACAAATAGGCAATTTATGGGTGACAAAATGGAACCTCGTTAAAGTTTATAATATATTTGATACATTATAAGTATTAAAATTTTCTATTTGATAAATCGTATTAATCTGTTGTTTGAAGCTTTGATTAATCCTTAATCTTACCCACAATCAATGAAATCTTTAAAGTTTGTAGAAATAAATGCCAAAATTGATTTTTTTGGGGGAAATAAAAGACCATATAATCTTCTATTTTCTTGAATTTCAGTGAATAGGGTTTACAATCACGCAAGTAATAGGAAGAAGATCGACTAAAAGTAAAAGCATAGCAATATAGATGTCTAATTCAAGCAAGCAAGCAAGCAATCAATCACTCATATTTTCAATCCTAAACAACTGGAAATTTTATAAAATTGAAGAACAATACTGCTATTTGTCAAACCTTTGATCCGATCATCAATCAATCAATCCATCAATCATCGTCAGGATCGACACCTTCGAACGCCCATTCATTCTGGGCCCTAATCTCAGCCTCTTCCTCCGGCGTATAATCGTTCTCGATTCCAAAAAACCTCCTCACATACTCCACACTCTTATTTTTGATCCTATCAGCCACGGCTTGATTCAGCATGTCAAGCAGATCCTTTACATTCAGATAGTTTGCCGCCAAAATCATCTCTTTCAACCATTCACTGTCTTGGTTCTTGACAAAGTCTTCATCGTAGGCCTTGGCTTCGTCCTCCACCGACGAGGAGCTGACGCCGGCACGGAAGGCTGAATGGGACTTGCAATATTCGATGATGGCTGAGAGGTATTTGGAAGAGACGTTGGGGAGTGGAATGGGTTCTTCGACGGCGTCGGGATTTTCGTCGAAGAACGTCTTGACGGTGCCGAACTGCATCGCAATAGCTTCATCCACTTGGAATTCCTGATTGTCCGCGGTTCGAAGGGTGATTTTCTTCATCTCGACAGTGGTCGTTGACATTGTGGAGACCAAAAAGAGGGCTAGGGTTAGAGGTTGGGATTGGGAATTTTATTGGGAAGAATTTGAAGATTTTGAGAAGAAAACTTTTGATTCTAATATTTCAGTACGGTAGAATCAACTGAAAGAGGTTACTAATGCTATTTATATGGGCGAATTCATTTAGGTCGGCAGGTGAAAATAAATAAATAAATAAATAAATTTTGCATTTTACACTTAAATAAAATAAAAACAAAAATAAAAATATTCCATGGAAATTTCACATCAATTTCATATAAATTAATTTCAATTAGAAAAGTTAATTAATTGATGAATTTTGTACTGGAATTATAATTCTTTAATTTTTCAAATTCACATTTGTTTTTCATTGACATATTTATAAATTAAAATTTGATATTTATAATCTATATCTGTATCTATAACTATAACGTATACTTAGAATGTATATTAACAAAGTTTTAATATTTTTATATTTATTACATTTTAAATTATTATTTTATATTTTTTAAATATTAATAAGATTTATTAAAAAATTTTAAATAATTTTTGTTGATAAAAATGACCTAAAGTTTACATTATTTTTTTTAAAAAATTTTTACATTAGTCTTAAAAGTAATACATTTTATGTTAATATGAAATATTACTCAATGGAACACTGCAAAATAAGAATGGAAAAAAAATTACATATTAACTATTATTTTGAAACATAGCAAAATAAGAATTTTGTCCTAAAGTTGGCAGCTCATTAGACTCACTTTGACCTTGCCATGCTGGATTTCCATATGTAGAATATTTAGCTGGTTCACAGTTGGGTCTTGCCATGCTAGATCTTTGCATGTAAAATATTTCGGATCCATGGTTGGACCTTGCCATGTTGGATCTCTGCATGTAGAATATTTAGCAGGTCCACAATTGTCCAGTAATTCTAAAACAGAGCAATCATTCGGTATAAGCTTGTAAGTTCACAGATAACAAACAATATAAATAGTGAAGTAAAGATTAGCTTGAGGTAAGAGAAAACATAAACATTGAACCTTCTACTTTTGATATATTTTCCTTTAAATATCCTATGCTCTTAGAATAACTTAACTACTGAAATAAGTCTCGTAGGCTAAACTTCGATTTCTTTTGATAACTTCTATCTTTGCAGACTACTTCTAGCTACTACCTGACAAACCGTAGAGTGCCGAAGGGCATAAACATAGCTTTCCACCACAACAATCTCATTCATTATTGCTGCACTAGTAAGTTTAACGTATCCTTTACCTTAAATTGCTGCATTATCTGAAGCTGAGATTAAAGATCTATGTTTCCATGAATTGGCTCAATTGTTAAATCAAAACAAATAATTGAAAGATGATACATTTTTTTTCCATATTTGCCTCATCTAAGGCCATCCTTTTCATCCGATGTAAATTAAAGGGAAGATGCAATCAAATTTGGGCATTGGCATTCCATGTTGTATTGAAGTTAGCATAGAAATAAGAGCACTTGTTGTGATTTGAGCTTTTCATCTAGGCTTCAAGAAAATCATTTTATGGATTTTTATTAGCTTGGGAGCTAAAACATCCCACTTAGAAAAGACAAGCAATTTGCCCGCATGATATTCACACATTTTCTCTCTTCCTATTTCCATCATTTATCAATGTTTACTTGGAGTCGAGTATGACAATCGGACATGGATTTATGTCTAATGTGGATATGTTCAATTTTTTTGCTAGATTTTCATGTATTTGGAATGTCATTGGTGATCATATCTCATATATATGTTTGGATATATGTTGGGCATGTGTACTTAAAAAAATGAAAATTCAAAGCAACATAGTTTTTCATCTCTTTGCTGGTAAAGTTATTACACCTAAACTACAAAGCAATTTTAAAGTTAAAATTTGACAAGATAGATAACGAAAATAAGAAATAACTTGTTCTTGACTTGAGACTTAGAAAGGAAATAGTTGTAGTCAAAGACTTGAAAGAAGCTCCAACTTTCTATTTCTAGTTGTCCAAACTTCGTTCCAAAGGAATGTAAATAACAAAAAGCAAATTCTTTGTGGAAGTTTGCAACGTTATAGTGGAAGTAACTATCTTTGAAGGTTGATCAGATTGATAAATAAGAGAATTATCTCTTAGATAATTATGCCATTTAACTTTTGGATAAATGAAGGAAATCCATCCATAAATTTAACTATATGGCAAGCACTTATCTCATCATCTGAAATTTATCTTTGCTTGATTTTATCTCATCCAAGTCCGTGTAAGTTATCATCTCTTACAAAGCCAATTATTTGTGAAATTAGCTAATTATCTTCAAAGAAATCAACACATTGTTAGCCTAAAATGGACTAGATGACAAGCCACCTTTATCTTTTCCTCTTGATGATGTTTAACATCATGCTTGGTAACACGCACATCACTTCTCATCACCTTATTGGTCAAATGATTTAACTAAGCTTACTTGGCAAGAACAAATTATGAAAGCTCCTAAGGGACTAAAACAGTGGTTGTATTTATCAAAAAAAGATTACACACAACTTGTCAAAAGATCAAGATCAAGACTAGCGATTAAGTTTTGATTTTTAGTTTGATAAATTGATGTAATTATCTGTATCCCTTGCTCTAGTTGAATTCTTTCCCTATAAATAAAGAAGAGGCTGAACGATTTTCAAGGGTTCATTCCTACTCTCTTCTCATTTCTTTTATTTCTTGTTTTCTAAACTATACCTTTCTAAGTTCTTTTCATTTGGTAGTAAAGGATTTGCAATATTTTGCATTCTTTCACTGTGAAAAATAAATGAAATCATTTTCAAAGTCATTCTTTCATACAAATACCTTGTGCTTTCTATTAAAATGACATGGTTGTATGATTTTAACTTCTAAGATGCATGCTACTTGTTTGCTTATATTTAATCTATAGCTAGTTTAATTAATTAAATACATAATATTTTGATTAGTTTCACATAAAAAGCAAATAACTTTAATAAGATGGTTAAGTTTTCATTGCAAAGGTTATGGAAAACACAAGTCTTTCTTAAATAAAGTTAACTTTTGATTTTGTTAGATTGAATCAATTAAACTTTCCTATTTTCTAAAGTTATCTTTTAATTATATTTTAAAAGATTTTTAAAGGGTAGTTAAATGGTAAGCATTAATCATTGTCAGCAATGTGTCCCAAAAAAGATATTTTGTGTATTGGGAATGAAAGTGTGATTTAAAAATATTGGTGCATGGGAAAATGATAAAATTCTTGATGATGAAGCATCCTCTTGACCTGGACTTTTCCTTTGTAACTTGGGAGGGGGACCGTCAGATGAATTGCTATCCAATCGGTCTCGATTGGCCACCACAAAATGACCAATGCTTGGAGTCACCATTGATCATTTTGGCTAAAGATGATCGGATGCCTATTAAAACTGGCATCTCGATTTATGAAACTTAAGGCATCATTCCGTGGTCTGCATGGTCTAGAGATTCATTGGTTGGGTTTGTGAGTTGGTTATGTGCAAGAAGGAAAGAACCTCCTCACGATGCCCAAAATCTATACCTTTTAACCACGTCTGAACTTGATTTGGGTCTCCTCGATTTTGACTTCTCATTACTTTCAATATAATCCTTTTTTTATGCATAAATTTGTGTAAAATAAATACAAATTTTAGATAAAATCTAAATCTCATAAATGCGCCAAAAAGGTGGGGAACATAGGGATTTTTAATAAAATATTCTCCATATTTAGTTTTTAAAAATCAAATATTTCATGTCAGGCAGTGAAAAAATACCAATACGAAACATTGCTTTCGTGATTTCTAGAAAACAATTTTGAAAATATGAATGCAAGATGACCATCACAAAGTAAACATACTAGTACGATGATAAAATGAGATAATATCACATAAGATAAATCACATAAAACAACAAAAAGGAAAAAGGAAGAACAATCATAATGTATCTCATAATTTTCATCGGTTATCTAAAAATAACCAAGTTGACAATTTGGAGATGCGTTTGGATCCATTGATTCATTGAGGCATGAAAACTAGGTTTAAATTTTGCAAAAGTTTGGAGAGGCCTGGGGGAGAGAAAATTTAAATTTTTTTTGACAAATTTTGATAAGCGGGTTGGATTATCCCTTTGGAAGACAAGGTTGAAGTATCCTTATAGATGAAAATTGTGATAATTTTTTTATAGATGGGCTTAAAGGACTTGAATTGATGAAAGTTCGGTAATTTCTTGACAAGCTAACATTTTGACAATTCTTGACAAAATAGGTAATTTTTAGGTTAAAAGAAATTAATAAAATAGAGGTGATAATACAAAGATTGATTATGCCATAATACAAGCTTATAGAGGTTGACGCATGTTTTTTTTTACCCAATAGGGTAGACAGGGATCGCATGGAGGCATTCAAATTCCTCAGAGTAGGATTTAGAGAAAATCAACTAATCTTGACTAATTTTTTTTTTTAAAAAAAGGCATAACATCGTGCTGTCCCTATTTTTTATTTCATTTTTGGAAAATTTAGAGGTTTTAAGGGTTAGTTAAGGTACAATTGGAAAGGCAACTTGATAAGAGTAAAAAATATTACAAAAATCCCATAAAATTTCTTTCAAAATGGAAATAGTATTTTAATTCGGGTCTAATGCAACGCTATCAGCACATGCAAGGGAAAGGGTGTAGCAAACTTTGAAAAATCATTTTGACTTATATAGAATTGTTATTCATAAATGATATCTTTCTAGAAAGGAAATTTTATGAATTTTTTAGACAAAATAATTTAAAAATTCAAATAAATCATCTAGTGGGCTGAAATGGCCCAAATATAATTTAAATCGTTGATTATTGGGGTTTTGGGCAACCTTAACTTAAAAAATTATAATTTTTTTATCTGGAATGATCCAAGGGCAAACGAGATACCATTGGAAAGGTAATTCAATGTCTTTTAGGGAAAATAGAAAAAAATTAGAAATATGGTTTAGGGTTTAAAAATGATTTTTAAAGTCATGACTATAGTGTTGTTAGGGCAAAAACAACGGACTTTTGGTTTCTTTAGGTTTTGTTATGACTAAATTGGGGCTATGGATGTCCGAGCGTCCATGGTAGAAAGGAGCAAGTGACATGAGCTTCAGAGCTTATTTACATAATCTCAGAGTAGTTTGAAATGATGAAACAGCACATTGACCATGTCACAAACACCAGGACTTTAGGCAAAAAAGCAAGGCATAAACAACTTGGAATAATAAAAAAAACATTTTTGTGACCAATGAATAAAAACCTTAAGTCGATGTCAATTCCCATTTATTGAGGTTAAGTGGCCTTAATTGGGGGTTTTAGGAAAATATATTTTTGACAAGCAATAAACCAGCATAATGACAAGCATGTGATGAACTAAATATGATGTTTATAACAAATAAACATAGAAGACATGTTTAAGCAAACAAAGATGACATTTTGGTACGAAGAAAATAACAAAATGCAAGGAGATGATGAATAAGATGCATGAAGATACTAAGATATATTTATGAAGACATGAAACATTGTATGAATATGGAGGAAAATATTTTCATAACATAAACATGTGCTGGAAATTTCAATGATAGCATGAAGACATGATTTGTAGATAGGAAAAATGCATGAACATGTTAAAACGTTCTTATAAAGTCATAAAACATGATATGAGCATGAGGGAGAATGCTTTCATGACATGAACAAAAGATGAAAATTTCATTACAGCATAAAAATATCATTTTTTAGTGAAGAAAAATGCATAAGCATACCAACATAAGTTTATGGAGGCATATAACATGATATGAACATAAAATATGATGTTTCCCTGACATGAACATGGGCTAGAAATTTTAATGACAATATAAAGACATGATTCTTAAGTGTGAATAAATAACAAGGCATTAAGGAAAATGCATGGAATCTATAAGAGGTCATGGTTGCATAAATTTATTAGTTGATTGCTTTCATATCTTATTAACTAATTGCCTTTATCGATTCATGTGTACTTGTTTGCTATTCTTGAATCTTGGTGTAGTCTCTTGGGGTCTAGTTTTGAGTTTCATTTGCTAATTTAAAAACTTATTATCGATTACTTATATTTGATGCCAAGTTGTTTCTTTTTCGAGGATCTTTTTCATATATGTTACCATTAAATGCTACATTCTTGATTGAGGATTTTCCTCCAATTGCTTTCTTATGCTTGGAACTAAACTGCATAGCTCATAGCTAACAAAAGTGATTATAATGGACTTGCTTAAAGACTTAGACATGCAGTCTATTAACTTTGATTTGGAGTTGTTTTATGGTTTCTTACCTTTGCTTGGGTGTTATTTAAAGATAATTTTTAGTCTAGTGATTGCCTTTGCTTGGTAGTAGTGTGGATTCGGCAAGCAGCTATCTTATCTTATTGCTTAAAACTATAGGTTCATATATTTGCTTGCGACATATAGAAAAATATTCCCTAATTTTTACTCTTACTTTTGCTTGGGAGTATTGTATGTTTAAGTAACACTTAACTTTTCTTTCATTGGGTTAGAAATGATTATGAATTATTGATCATTTTTAGGAATCTATTGTTTTGATTTCTTTTTTTTTTCATAGGTAAAAGCAAGTTTTACCTCTTGAAGTTTTTTTGATTTGGTAGATATCTTAAGAGATGTGGAATTTACAATCATAGACTAATTGCTTTCTTTCTTATTAGTAAAAGTTTAACCCCTTTGCAAGTGTCTTGCTTCTCATTTGATTTTGCACATAATATTCTTGATTTTCAGTGTCCATCATATTTAATTCCGTATTATGTGCATGAGTGGCTAATTCTTCAAAGGTCTCAGGCTTGACACCTTGATAAACGTAGCACAAGCCCCAAGTTATGCATTATATTCACATGTTAAGGTTAAAGGATTCATATAATCTTTATTGTAATTTTGACTTTAAATTCCTCCATATGTGATTATGTAAACAATGGCTAGCTTATCCTTCTATTAGTGTGAACTTGTGAGCTCAATTATGCTAACTGTGTGAAGAGTACTATAGAATTGGTTAAGGAACTCACATTCAAGATATTTACAACTATCGATTATTCTAGGCTCAAGATTAGTGTACCAATTAAAGTCATTGCCTTTTAACAAATAAAGAATAGCTTCACTATGAGATTTCCATTGATGCTAACATTATTGCAGGTTTCCACAGTGTATAACATGTTGAAATAAGTTCCCTTTACCATCAAACTATTGAAAATTTGGAGGCTGGTAATTCTTGAGCATCTTTAGACAATTCGTCCTTTGAGTGTATGGTTTTGCATACGTATATGAAGGTTGAGAAAATGACAATATCAACCCGGTCCTTAATAGTTTCCTTAATAAGATTTTTGTGCTTGTTGGTAGTGATCACTTAGTTGACCTTGTTAAGAATCCTTAGTAACTTCCATGTTGCAACTCTCACCATCATCTTGAAGGATTAATGGTGATTTTGGTCTACAGCCGTTGAATTTTTTTCACTGAGTTTGTCAGGTTGATAATTCTCGAGCATCTTTAGACAATTAATCCTTTGGGTGTATGGCTTTACATATGTATATGAAGGTTGAGAAATTAGCAATATCAACTTGATCCTTAATAGCTTCCTTGATAAGATCTTTGTGTTCCTTGGTAGTGACTACTTCATTGTCTTGGTTGAGAATCTTTAGTAACTTTCATGCTGGAAGTCTCACCATCATCTTGAAAGATTGATTAGTGATTTTAGTCTAAAGCTGTTGAACTTTTTCCATTGAGTTTGCAATCTTATCCACCATAAAGACAATTTGGTTATCCTTCCCTTTGATACTTACTGAAAGAGTTTCAATGATTTTTGTAAGAAGTGTATCTTGTACTTCCAATGATGTAGTTTTAGTTGTCATGACAACCGTTACTCTTAGAACTTGTTTGCAGGAGATGATGGAATAGAGCTATTGTTTGAATAGCTATTTGCTCCTCGAATGATTGTTGGCGGCTTACACCTGATCCATGAAAAGAATCAATTGCTTAGCAGAAGCTTCATCTAAATCTTGAATTAGAGAAGAAATGTCATAAAGTGTGTTTTGATTAAGCATTAAAAAAGTTTGATCAAACATCTTAGCACATGCTTTGGTTTTCTTTCCTAGTGCCATAAGGATAAGCAAGGATGTCAATGCTTGATGAAGAAGTAGGATGGATTGCAAAATTGGCTCAAAAAAGCTTTAGAGTTGGTTTGTTAGAAAAGTTCTTCTTGGGAGGCACTACAACTTTAAGAACTTAAACTTCAAAGAAAAGAGATGAAAGAAGGAGATTGTCCCATCTAGCATTCCAAAAAGTTGTACAAACAAATTTCATGTCAAAAATAAGACCAAATTAATGACAATTAAAACTTTTATCTATTAGACATAGAAATTACAAACTCATAAAATTCTCAAAAAAATTCTCTGAATCTTTTCTTCAAAAAAAGGTTTGATCCAAAGGTCTTGAGACTTAATCATTAAATAAATGAAATCCACTTCAAAGTTCGGTTCGTTGAGATTTGATTTTTACAAATGGAATTTATCTTATTCTATTTGATATGGAACAAGATGGAAAAGCGATTTTTTGGAGATTCTAAAATCAAGAAAAATATTCTTCAAAATTTCCTCAAATTTTCAATTTTCAAGTTTTCAAACTTTTTTTCTTGAGACTCTGAGTTTTCAATTTCTTCTTCTCTCCGGGCCATGAACTTGAAAATTATGTTAAATCACTTGGGCGAGCTCCCAATTTATAATGTAGGCTTTTTAGGTGGGCAAAGGTTTTAAAAAAAATTGGTTTGTTTAAGAGTTATAAAAATACTTAACTTCTTTATTTATCTCTAAATTAATTTAATTAGATATAAAATAATAATTACTTATGGGTAAAATTTGATTGAATTATCCATAAATCCCTACAATTTTATTGGTCAAGATATATATGTATGTATCAATTATTTATAATATCATCACATTTGATGTCATAAATTTTACATGATAATGATCAATTATCAATCAAAGATCTTTTAATTAAATAAGTGAAAAAAAATTCAATAAATACATGCCAATTTGCAATTGGTGAAAATTTTTCTCTTTCTACGCAAGTTGTGTCATAATCATTTTCCAAGTTGATATTAGCATGTTGATTCTGTCCACTCGGCGAGGCCAATGCCATTGCCAACCAAAAACCCTCCAAAATCTTGTTGTTTCCTTTTGAAATCAAATAAAATATCATAAACAAAATTAACTATATTAATCTTTTTATATCATCATTGAAACACCCTAAGATTCAGCAAGATGCAGTAGCAGACAAATGCATCAATATTCATATATATAGAAAAATTGGATCCACAGCCAAATTTACTTTGAAATTATCGTTACAGTTGTTTGGACAACTCGATAAAAACCATAGAATATCTAGCTAGAGATGTTGCACGTTAAACCTTTAAAAAAAAGGGTTAAAAGTTTAAAAAAAAAATCATAATAGTTATTGACAATAAAGATGCTATAATATAGACAGCTAATCGACATAACCGAAACGATTTCTTTCCTAGTAATATAAATCCCAGAAAAAATAACGATTCTTGCATTGTTAGACACTTTGGCAGACGGAGTACCGAAAGTTGCTAAAAAAAATATGGTTAGAAGTCTGTTTTCCCTCCCTGATAATCTAGTCCCAAATGAAGCCAGCCCGTATTGGATGAACAAAGGTGACAATGCATGGCAACTCACGGCAGCAACACTTGTGGGTCTCCAGAGCATTCCAGGACTTCTTATTCTGTACGGAGGCTCAGTCAAGAAGAAATGGGCAGTGAATTCAGCTTTCATGGTGCTCTATGCTTTTGCCTGCGTTGTTTTCTGCTGGGCGGTTTGGGGTTACAGGATGTCGTTCGGTGATGAGCTGGTACCATTTTGGGGAAAAATCAATGTTGCATTGGATGGACAGTATCTAATTGAGAAAGCCTTTTTGGGGAAATTCCCTAACGCAACAATGGTGTATTTCCAGGGTGTTTTTGCTGCTATAACTTTGATTCTTATAGCTGGAGCATTGTTGGGACGAATGAATTTTTATGCTTGGATGATGTTTGTTCCACTATGGCTAACATTTTCTTATACATTTACGGCCTTTAGCATATGGAGTACCGATGGATTTCTTGCAAAGATGGGAATCATTGATTATTCAGGCGGATATGTCATCCATTTATCGTCTGGAGTTGCAGGATTCACTGCTGCTTACTGGGTATGGAACCACCATTACTCATTATATATCTTATTTTTTAACTTTATTTTGGATCTAATTTAGATAGAGCTAATGAAAAAGAAAATCAATTATATATATATATATATAGAAAGAATACAAATATTTGATGCGCTAAAGTTAAAAATGAAAATCAATTAAATAATAAAATTTTGATTTTATAAATAATAAAAAAAATCCAAAACCATTATTTGCGAATTTAGATTTACTTTTTTGTTTCCTTTTTAGATGTAAAGTGTGTACATAACACTCTTGAGGAGTTAATAAAAAAAAAAAAATCTATAGTTACCAAAATGCCTTGTTTAATTTTTATACAAAATTATCTTTTTAAATGATAATCATATAAACCAACTAAACCGATTCTTGAACTGCTATTTTTTTGTATTTTAGCAACAATTTACTTTATTTTTTATGTAACAGTAAGAATATCTGGAGGCAGATATTATCTGAATTTAACAAATGAAATTGTTGAGAAGAAGTGAAAGGTTTGTGGTTTACATGCAGGTTGGGCCTCGTCTAACACAGGACAGGCAGAGATTTCCTCCAAATAACATCCTGCTGATGTTAGCTGGAGCAGGATTGCTGTGGATGGGTTGGACAGGGTTCAATGGAGGAGATCCCTATGTAGTCAGCGTTGATGCTTCCTTAGCAGTCTTAAACACTCACATCTGTACTGCTACTAGCCTGCTTACTTGGCTTCTACTCGATGTTGTAGTTTTTAGAAAGCCTTCCATTATTGGTGCAGTTCAAGGCATGATCACTGGTTTGGTCTGCATCACGCCTGCTGCAGGTAACTACTACAAATCCCATCGAACACAGTTGTATTAATAGCCTTCAGATTAGGTTTTTTTAAGCCCTAACGTACACGATAAATATGCAAAATTGAATGATGTAGGGGTTGTGGAAGGATGGGCAGCAGTACTGATGGGACTTTGTTCTGGCTCAATCCCATGGTTCACCATGATGGTTGTTCACAAAAGATCTGAACTGCTTCAAAAGGTGGACGACACCATGGCAGTGCTACACACTCATGCCATTGCCGGAAGCCTCGGGGGCATACTTTCCGGCATCTTTGCTGTACCAAAGCTTAACCGGTTGTTCTATGGTACGGCTGGCCACTACATTGGCCTATTTTATGGAGCAGCAGACGGCAGAGCAGGTGATGGCTTTCGACAGATGGGAGTTCAGTTGCTTGGGATCTTGTTTGTCGTGGTTGTTAACATTGTGAGTACAAGCTTAATCTGTGTTTTTGTGCAATTATTTGTGCCTTTAAGGATGTCTGAAGAGGATATGGAGATCGGTGATGAAGCTGCTCATGGTGAAGAAGCATATGCCATGTGGGATGATGAAGAAGAAAAGCTTGATCCCAAGTATGAATTGCCAAAAAGTAAAGCCCCTGGTCAAGTGGAAATGACATGATCATAAAAATAAAATAAAATAGAATAAAATGCTTTTGTTTTTGTTTTTTTTTTCCCCCTTAAAAAGACAATAACCTAGAGAAATATATATAATAAAATTTAATATTTTATACAATATTAATATATAAATTTATATATAATTAATTAATTATATAATATCATCTTATTAAAAATATATTATAATTCTTTATGAGATGATGTCATCATGTTTTTAACAATGTATTAGACATGAACTTTAATAATAATAAATAAAGCTTTTTCATG